>JASEVX010000001.1:236176749-236241892 GCA_031761405.1 Serripes groenlandicus
TACATACTTGAGAGTATTGAACGCCACGGCTGTCTTAATTATGTTGTGATATGTCATGTTAGTATGTCCAACTTACATGTTATTATGTCTAACTTACATGCTATTATGTCTAACTTACATGTTATTAGGTGTAACTGATATGTTATTATGTCCAAATGGCATGTTTTTATGTCTATCCGATATGCTATTTTGTTTAACTGGCATGTTATTATTTCAAACTGTCATGTTATCATGTCTTTTCGGTATGCTATTATGTCTACCATACACGTTATTATGTCTAGCATGCGTATGTCTTATTATGTCAAACGAACATGTTACTAATATGTATAACTGTCATGATATTATGTCTAAACAATGTGTTTTGATGTCATGTTTACACGTTTTTATGTCCGTGTTATCTTGTTAGTGTTTTATGTTGTGATGTCGAATTATCGTGGTGTTGTTAAAAAAAGTGCGAAACTCCGCGCGCACTGGCCAATGCGACGGAAATGGCGGAACTAGATGCAGTTTTACAGACAACTTTTAGAAAAGTTTGAAACAAAAAAGATAAATTGATTTCTTTTTTTGCAACAATGTTTTTAAAAGTCTTCTGCTGCAGATTGGTCGAAATAAATCAGATTGTTAAGAAGGGTTAAAATAAATTAAAAATCTATGAATAAGAGTACACCCCTCAAAAGTCGACTGCTGCAGGGTGATCAAAATACGTCTGTATAAGGCAAAAAGTTAAAATAGAATGCATATTATTTTGATTGAGTCACTGCATGTTTATCTCCACAAAAAAGGTTTCTGCTGCAGAACGTGTTAGATGCAGAATTATATACAAATTATCTTTACAAATATCCGACCGGTGCTTTGCTATACTATACTTGAATAATTTGCCGATAAAGATAGCTGAAAACACCTTTATATGCTATATTTCAGTAAAAGTATTTTTTTTAACAACTTTTCAATGTCAATTACATGTAGTATGGGGTCATGTGGGGTAAATCGTTCTGCCGCAGCTTACCTAGAGCTGACGGAAACTATTTCTAAATTTAGGTATAATGGGTTTTTCCATAATTTTGTGTTAAAAACCCCGCATTGATCAGATTACCAGGCCGATTTAAAAATGATCAAATCAATCATTTCCAGTGCATCCTATACACATTTACAATAAATTTAAACTCAATGTCATATATTCAATGCATTCTGGTGATGATATACATTTATTTCTACCCTAACAAAGTTTTTTTAAAGGACTATTTGGCTAGATCGGCAATACCGCGGATGTATTTGGGGGTAAATCGACCTAGGTATATATAAAGATTGCTAGATGAAGCAACAAAAATAACCCCAACTTTAACTGTCTAAACCAGACAAAGATGGATCCCATAGACGCGACATTAAAGTTACCAGCAATTGATGAATCGAAGGAGAATGGTGGAGGAGAAGGAGAAGACCGTGGCGGATTTTCGGGAAAGAAAGAAACCATCCCAACATATGGAAAAAGGTTTTCTACATTTTGACAATTTTAACTTGTATACAATGTACCCCACCCACTCATTTTCTAATTTTGTACACCTGTCACTCTTTTCTGATCTCTGAAGATTTATTTAGTACTTGACAATATAGTTAATTGTGAATTACAGTCATAACGTCGAATGACTAAAACGTCGGAATTAATAAAACCGAGCAAAACGGGAGTGAAAACGTCGAAATCGAAAATCATAATTCATAGAATAGTTATTTCAAAGTGTAACTCAGAAGAAGACAGCATTCACTGGATGTGCTCCTGCTATGTATTATAGATTAAATAAAAAACGTGATGATGATGATTTATGACGTTGTTTACCCTCGCGTTGGCAATAATGCCATATGGCGAGCCTTAAAAAACGTGTTGATCGACATAATATGATATACTATATATAAAATTATCGATTTACTCAATCAACATCAATTAAAGTCGCGAGTTAGAATCGATTAGGCCATTTAAGTGATAATTGGTTTCTTGCTTCCGTACAATTGTGAAAATGTGTATACCGTTTTAATTATATGAGCAAACTTGCAAACAAATTAATATTTTAGATACTTCAAACACATATCAATCCTAGTGACAATGTATATGCTGTTTAAATCAGCCCTTTAATTATGAGCAGCTTTAAATTGCTGCTTAAATTAAACAAACTTGCAAACAAACATTTATTTTATATTATTCACTCACACACTTTTTAGCTGAAGGTGAGTTTTTGTGATCGCCTTTTGTCCGTTGTTCGTCGTCCATCGTCCGTCGTCAACATTTGCTTGTTAACACTCTAGAGGCAACATTTTGCATCCAATCTTCATAAAAGTTTATCAGAACATAATATCTCCATCAAATATTTTGAAACTGGTCATGTTGGGACAAAAACTAGGTCACTAGGCCAAATTTAATGAAAATCTTGTTAATCTCTGGAAGCCGTATTTTTGGCTTCAGCATATTGAAACTTTGTCAGAATGTCTGTCTTAGTGATATCTAGGCCAAGTTTGAATATGGGTCAGGTCGGGTCAAAAACTAGGTCACAAGGCCAAATTGAAGGAAAATCTTGTTAACACTCTGGAAGTTGTATTTTAAACTTTAGCATGTTGAAACTTTGTCAGACAGTTTGTCTTGATGATATCTAGGCCAAGTATGAATATGGGTCATGTCCAGTTAAAAACTAGGTCACTAGGCTAAATTTAAGGAAAATATTGTCAACACTCTGGAAGCCGCATTTTAAACTTGAGCATGTTGAAACTTTATCAGAATATTTGTCTTAGTGATATCTAAGCCAAGTTTAAATAAGAGTCATGTCAGGTCAAAAACTAGGTCACTAGGCCAAATTTAAGAACAATCTTGTTAACACTCTGGAAGCAACATTTTTTGGGTTCAGCATGTTGAAACTTTGTCAGAATGCTTGCCTTATTGATATCTAGGCAAAGTTTGAATATAGGTCATGTTGGGTTAAAAACTAGGTCACAAGGCCAAATTGAAGAACAATCTTGTTAACACTCTGGAAGCCGCATGTTTGGCTTGAGCATGTTGAAACTTTGTCAGAATATTTGTCTTGACGGTATCTAGGGTAAGTTTGAATATGGGTCAGGTCAGGTCAACAACTAGGTCACTAGGCCAAATTGTAGAACAATCTAGTTAACACTATAGAGATTGCATTTTGGACTTGAGCAGCTTGAAATTTTGTCAGAAAGTTTGTTTTGATGTTATTGCCATTGGCACTGAAAGAGTTAAGTCTTAAATAGCTCATTCTCAGGTGAGCGATTCCAGGGCCTCATGGCCCTCTTGTTTAAATCAATGCTGAGTGCGAGGGTCAACAACGTCACCAAACAACAATTTAAATCAAAGGATCTGTGTCTACGATACAAAATCTATGAAAAGTTACGTCGGTGTTATACGTCGGAGATACCATTTTCAGACATTTGTCCATTCCGGATTGCAACAACTCTGTAAGACTGTAAGACTCAATTGAATCCACAATATTGCACTTAATTTCTTTAAAGACTCTGCTCATTTTATACCTGGCTGTGGGGAGAGTGAATATTTCAAAGAACTTAATCAATTAAAAGATTTCCAGACAAATTTGCAATAACTCGCCACAACATAGATATATATACCAAAAGCAAACATTGAAAATATCGATTCTATTTTGGATGAGCCAATACCTCGCATAATATCAACGCACTGCACAGAATCAATTATCAAAGACAATCATACTGTTATTTGATTGATTATACTGAGTCTGATAATATATATAGCATCCAAGATAAAATGAATATACCTGTAGTCATAAACAGAAGAGGTTGACAAAAGAGAACAACTAAACCATTTTAGGAATTTTCAAATGGAAACAAATGTAAAAATAATGGTCTTTCAAACAAAACTAAAATAACAAAGGGTGACAACAGTAATATAAACACAATAATAAGCGTATCAGACACAGAACCAAACAAACACGTGATTCACACTGGATAACACATAATGGCATTTCATTGACACATGATCTCAAAACTAAAATATTAAACAGTTTTCTGCTGGATGATACAAGTCATTGACTTTAGTCAAGCTATTTTTAAAGATCAATTTTTGCTGGATGGATTTCAAAGTACATGTACTTCATTCTTTTAAACTATTAGCAAATTCAAACAATCCACTGATACGTTTTTTCAAATATTATTTCAAGGGGATATAAAGTATGATCATTGGGTAACAGTTTCTTATAAGTTGGGCTGCTTACACCACAAAGTAAAATAGTGTGATAGTTACATCCTACAGCTATACATTGTGATATTCGCTGCTAAGTCTGTTCTATTTTAAAATCAAGTAAAAAAAATGTAAACATAATTAGTTATGATTTAGAGAAACAACAAGGGGGGCTGGATTGTGGTGTTTATCCAATAGTGTATGGTGTAAGTCAAGGAGATACACCAGAAACATTAAAACATTTATAAAAAAAGGATTGCGACATCTTCTTATTAGCTGTTCGGAAAAGAAACAATTCACTGTCTTTCCGTCTGCACCTCTTCAGTTTGAAAATATGAAATATCCTATAGTTAAAGAAATAGATGTTTTCTGTAACTGTAGATTGCCCCATGACGACTCGAATACAACAATGATAGAGAGTTCAAAGTGTAAAGAATGGTTTCATTTCAGCTGTTTAAACATATCTGAAGAATTGAAAAAAAATTATTGCAGTGAATTTTTGAACGGTCATAAATAGTAATAATCAATCAATAAACATTTAAAAAAACCACAATACTATAAATAAATAAAATAAATAAAAAGCCTTCTTCTCAAAAAACACAGATGCTATTGCTTTCAAAATTCACACACTTATTGGACATCATCAAATAACCTTGCAGGACAAGTCCCATAAACTCTACTGGTATATCAGATTTTGATGTTCACTTTTTGCAACAAGCAATTTCTTCTCCTAAACCAATGGATTGATTTCATAATAATCTAATAGGAATGTTCCTTAGGTGGTCCTCTTTCAAAGTTGTTAAAATAATTTAATTCCATGTAGAATTTTGGTTGCTGCGGCATCAGAAAAGGGGAAAATTGCAAAAACTTTAAAAATTTCTTCTCCAAATGTATCGGAGCTTGTTTTCGTTAAATGTGCGTCGTTAAAACTTTGGAAATATTCTTGTCTAAAAGTACAGGCCCGAATTACAAAATAATCTGGCACAAATATTTCTTAAGGGACCGACCCTCTACCAAGATTGTTCAAATTATTCGGATTTGATAAAAAACATGGCCTCTATTGGGCGGGTCTTGTTTTCCTTATATGTGCATTGTAAAAAAATTAAAAATCTTCTTGTCCGAAAGTACTAGCCCGATTTAAAAATAATGTGGCACAAATTTTCCTTAAAGGGACCCTTAACCAAGATTGTTCAAATTATTCAGATCTGTTAATAAATCATGGCCTCTAGGGGGCTGGGCTTGTTTTCCTTATATGTGCATTGTAAAAACTTGAAAAATCTTCTTGACCCTAAGTACTGGCCCAATTTAAAAATAATCTGGTATGAATGTTCCTTCTTCCAAGATTGTTCAAATTATTCGAATAAAAAAACAGGGCTTCTGGGGCGGGGCTTGTTTCCTTATAAATTATGTGCATTGTAAAAACTTCTTAGATTTAATCAAATTAGGTGAGCGATATAGGACCATCATGGTCTGTTTGTTTTACTTAGAAATTCTGGTTAAAATTTACCTATTGTTAGTAGATCTATGCAACTACATTAAGATTCCATATCTCTGTATTTACTTGATGCATTGCATTGACACTTTATACAACCCCTCCCAACCATCACACCTATATAAACAATCAAGTTTGATAACTCTTTCCAGCATATAAAGCAAATCGTGGCCGTTTTTTAGCTCGACTTTTCAAAGAAAAGGCTAGCTATACTACTCGCCCTGGCGTTGGCATCGGCGTTGGTGTCACACCTTGGTTAACTATGTCAAGGTTTTTGTAAGAATTATGGCCCTTTTTTTACTTAGAATTTTGGTTAAGTTTTTTGTACCAATTCCCTTTTTTGTCAAAACTATTACAGATATTGCTTTGAAACTTACAACACTTTTTCACCATCATTACCTCCATCAATATACAAGAGTACATAACTCTGTCAAGATTTTGGTAAGAATTATGGCCCTTTTTCGACTTAGAATTTTGGTTAAGTTTTTTGTACCAATATACTTTTTTTCAAAACCATAACAGATATGGATTCGAAACTTACATCACTTATTCAGCATCATTACTTCCATCAACAGACAAGAGTACATTACTCTGTAAAGATTTTTGTAAGAATAATGGCCCTTTTTAGACTTAGAATTTTGGTTAAGTTTTTTGTACCAATATACTTATTTTCAAAACCACTACAGATATTGCTTTGAAACATACAACACATTTTCACCATCATTACTTCCAACAACAGTCAAGAGTACATAACTTTGTCAAGGTTTTTGTATGAATTATTGCCCTTTTTCGACTTAGAATTTTGGTTAAGTTTTTTTGTACCAATTTACTTTTTTTAAAAAACACTGCATATATTGCTTTGAAACTTACAACACTTATTTACCATCATTACCTCCATCAACAGACAAGATAAAATAACTCTGTCAATGTTTTTGTATGAATTATTGCCCTTTTTTAGCTCACCTGAGCTTTGCTCAAGGTGAGTTATTGTGATCGCCTTTTGTCCGGTGTCCGTCGTGCTTCAACTTCTTCTCCTCAGTAACCAGTGGGTCAATTGGGATGAAACTTCACAGAAAGCATCCTCTCAATGACCTCACCAGAATTCCTTCAAATTTTTGGGATCCATGCAGAATTCTGGTTTCCATGGCAACGATACGAAAAAAACTTCAAAATTCTTCTTCTCCCAAACTGGTTGGCAGATTTTGAAATTATTTTGTAGAAATGTTCCTTGGGTAACCCTCTATCAGATTCCTTGAAGCCATGTTGATTGGTCGAAAAACATGGCCGCCAGGGGGGGGGCGGGGCTTTTTTGCCTTATATGGCTATAGTGAAAACTTAAAAAATCTTCTACTCCAAAAGTGTCAGGCCGATTTTCAAATAATGTTGTAGAAATGTTCCTTGGGTGACCCTCTATCAGATTCCTTGAAGCCATGTTGATTGGTAAAAAAACATGGCCGCCAGGGGGGCGGCGCTATTTTGCCTTATATTGCTATAGTGAAAACTTAAAAAATCTTCTTCTCCAAAAGTGTTCAGCCGATTTTCAAATAATTTTGTAGAAATGTTCATTGGGTGACCCTCTATCAGATTCCTTCAAGCCTGTTGATTGGTCGAAAAATATGGCCGCCAGAGGGCGGGGCTATTTTGCCTTATATTACCATAGTGAAAACTTAAAAAATCTTCTTCTCCGAAAGTGTCAGGCCGATTTTCAAATAATTTTGTAGAAATGTTCCTAGGGTGACCCTCTATCAGATTCCTTCAAACCAAGTTGATTGGTCGGAAACTATGGCTGCCAGGGGGCGGGACTTATATAGCTAAAGTGAAAAAGAAAAAAAAATCAGGACTGGTGAGCTATTCCAGGGCCATCATGGCCCTCTTGTTTACTTAGAATTTTGGTTAAGTTTTTTGTACCAATTTACTTTTTTTCAAAACTATTACAGATATTGCTTTGAAACTTACAACACTTATTCACCATCATTACTTCTATCAACAGACAAGAGAACATAACTCCGGCAAGATTTTTATAAAAATTATGGCCCTTTTTCTACATAGAATTTTGGTTAAGTTTTTTGTACCAATATACTAATTTTCAAAACCATTACAGATATGGCTTCGAAACTTACAACACTTGTTCACCATCATTAACTCCATCAACAGACAAGAGTACATAACTCTGTCAAGATTTTTGGAAGAATTATGACCCTTTGTTTACTTAGAATTTCGGTTAAATTTTTTGTACCAATTTACTTTTTTTCAAAACCATTACAGATATTGCTTTAAAACTTACAACACTTGTTCACCATCATTACCTCAAGCAACAGACAAGAGTACATAACTCTGTCAATGTTTTTGTAAGAATTATGGCCATTTTTCGCCTTAGAATTTTGTTAAGTTTTTCATACCACCCCATTTTTTTCAAAACCATTAGTGATTTAGCTTATAAACATACAATACTTATTTATCATCAGTACCCCCTTCAACAGACAAGGGTACATCACTCTGTCAAGTTTTGTTTAAGAATTATGGCTCCTTTTTTACTTAGAATTTCGGTTAAGTTTTTTGTACCAATTTACTTTTTTTCAAAACCATTACGGATATTGCTTTAAAACTTACAACACTTGTTCACCATCATTACCTCAAGCAACAGACAAGAGTACATAACTCTGTCAATGTTTTTGTAAGAATTATGGCCATTTTTCGCCTAAGAATTTTGTTAAGTTTTTCATACCACCCCACTTTTTTTCAAAACCATTAGTGATTTAGCTTATAAACATACAATACTTATTTATCATCATTACCCCCTTCAACAGACAAGGGTACATTACTCTGTCAAGTTTTGTTTAAACACTTACAAAAATCTTTTTACCATCATAACCTCCGCCAACATCCAAGAGTGCATAATTCAGTAAAGGTTTTTATAAGAATTATGACTCTTTTTTGACTATCATCCCAAAAAGTTTTGTTTTATTGTCAAGCACAAAAAAGTTGAGCATGCTGTCCTCCGACAGCTCTTGTTTACTTAGAAATTCTGGTTAAAGTGTTGCATGCAAGGTACTTTAATGTGTATATTTCAGTAAACACTAATTATATTGTATTTGACTAGAAACTTCATTCATGTCTTCAGGGGTGTCAGACAGTCAAGTTAGTTAACTCTAGTTCGAATTTGGTACAAATTATGGCCCTTTTTTTACTTTGAAATTTTGCATGCATGGTACTATCATGCACATGTCTCAGTAACCACTCAGAGATTGATTTAAAACTTCAATATAGTCTTTAAAGGTATCAATCAATCTGGTTAGGTAACTCCTGATTGAATTTATTATAAATTATGGCCCTTGTTGAAGTTAGAAATTTGGGTTACAGTTTTGCATGCAAGGCCTTTTCTCACAAACAGCAGATGCTATTCAAACAAGACTTATCCAACTTGATTTATAGTTCTATACTATCAAGCCACTATTTCAGTAACAACTGTTGACTATATATAGTATCAAATGGTCAAATAGTCGAGCATGCTGTCTTGCAGACAGCTCTTGTTATATGAAATATTGCCAGTTATTTGTGTCTATAGGATGGAACAACCAAATAAACTTGACCTTACTGATTCTTTTCTGGAATTTTTAAATATGTTAATTGTGACCAGAGGTGTGGAAATCTATAAAAAATCTACTTGTCCATGGGTAAGTAAGATATTAAAACCTTCTTGATCGCCAACACAGTTGACTTGTCCGCATTTTGCCATATTTTCTTTATTTGAGTGATAGACTCACTGTAAATAAGCCAACATTACTTACTTTTGTCCGTCGTTTATCATCCGTAGTTCGTTGTATGTCGTCAACATTTGCTTGTTAACACTCTAGAGGCAACATTTTGCATCCAATCTTCATGAAAGTTTATCAGAACATATATCTCCATTAAATCTAGGCCAAGTTCGAAACTGGGTCATGTCGGGTCAAAAACTAGGTCACTAGGCCAAATGTAAGGAAAATCTTTAATACTCTGGAAGCCACATTTTTGGTTTGAGCAAGATGAAACTATGTTGGAATGTTTATCTTGATTATATCTAGGCCAAGTTTGAATATGGGTCAGGTCAGGTCAACAACTAGGTCAATAGGCCAAATTGTAGAACAATCTAGTTAACACTATAGAGATTGCATTCTTGACTTGAGCAGCTTGAAAGTTTGTCTTGATGATATGTCCGTTGGCGCAGAAAGAGTTAAGTCTTAAATAGCCTATTAATTCTCAGGTGAGCAATTCCAGGGCCTCATGGCCCTCTTGTTTACTTTCATGTCATATTCTTTGTTCAGATCACGTTTTTACTTTCTTTTTCTGGCTTATTCACTTTTAATAAATTAACAAACATTCAGTGGTTAAATTTTAATTTATTGTGTATTTAATAATAATTGTCTTCCTTTGTTGTAAAAAAATACCCTGTCGATTTCCTGACTTGGGGCCTACGCTGGAACATATTTCCTTTTCGCCAAATTCCTCCACCGTCGTCAGTATTTTGCCAGCTGTCATAAGTTATTTTCGCTTCCAAATTAAGCGTTTAAGTCCTTTTAGCTGAAACATATGTTTTTGTACCAAAATTTTGCATTTTTGAGCTTCAGAGAAAAGTATTAAAAATTTGCTATTGACGTTTAAGAGTATTGTCAATTCATATTGAATTTTATTTTTATTATAAAATCAATGAATTTTAGTGCTGAATGATTGGGTTCATAACATACGGAGTCCTTTGTATTTCTTGACTCAATTTCTCAAATTAAAACCCCACAAAACATTTGTTTTTCTGTTTGAATTATCATGTAACCTTCTTATTGTCGTAGCTGGATATGCATGCGTAAATTCTAAAAGAAATAGGACATTATTTAATATTCACCAATAAGTTGGTCATTTTGTACCGTAGGAGACCGATCTATTAAGTTACCCGGATTTCGAGTGACCTAGTTCTTCACTGATACAATTTCTTACTTCACTTGATTGTTGGATTAATCTGTCTTGTAATTAGTGTGTACAGATTAGTTGCACTTCAGTTATCTGGTATCAGTTGCTTACAATATAATTCACATCTGTCAAACAAAGCTAAACAGGGTTCCCTTCAATTAATGAAAACAATTAGGCAATTATACACCTTTATTTACCTATAAAAACAATTAGGCAAGTATACACCTTTATTTACTTCACCCTAATTATGCACAATCCCTGGTTCTGTTTTATTCACAATAAACAGGAAAATCTGTAATCAGAGATTTGTTTACTTCCGCAAAGCTAAAAGTGAAAGTACACACGATGAAATCGGTGATTTGGGGTTGTAATTCATCGAGTTTGTGAGTTATTACTTTGCCTATATATTTTGGCTACATAATCAGAGTAAATATGAATACTTGCCCGACCATAAAATTACCCGTGTCGGACGAGTCGGACAGTAGATTTCCGCACCCCTAGACTGACAGGAATTAGGCAAGTATCAAACCACTGGTCAGAAATAACAGTGACTGCATGATTTAGTTCATATACATACGTTTAGTCATGTATTCAAAGTTAAATTTAATTGCAGCAATTTGCTTAATTATCAAAAGTATGAATTTTACAGAAAACTGTTGTTTCCCTGTCAAATATATCACGCCAAAGTTATTTTAAAACCTGATCGAAGGATTCTGGTTCTTCCGTAATATGATAATTTTAAGCAAACATCAAGTAATTTACTTAAGACACCGATGAATATTAAATATATAATATACATGCAAGTCATATAACTATTTTGTCAAAGATCAACATAGATATAAAAGGTGTCTTATTCCATGTTTAAACGATGCAGAATCAGGCTAGTCTGCAAATAATCTCATCACAACCTACACCATTTGTCTATATACGAAACATTTCATAAGTTGCAGAATTAGACAAAACTGGAAGTGTAGCCCAGAAAACTATAGTTTGTTATGCCAAAATATGTCCTCATTTACAGCTGATTTTGCTCATATATGTACATATAGTATTATATCAATATCTGGATACATTATACTAGCAATATATATTCGTTTCCAATATGTTTGCTTAGGATCTACATGTTTTTAGCTCAGCTAAGCACGAAGTGAGATGTGAGCTTTTGTGATCACCCAGCGTCGTTGTCTATCCGTCGTTGTCTGTCCGTCCGTCCGTCTGTTAACAATTTCCTATAAATGACTTCTCCTACTATAAACCAATGGACTGATTTCCTTATATATGCATTGTTAAAACTTTAAAAATATTCTTGTTCAAAAGTACTAGCCTGATTTAAAGATATTTTAGTTCAAATGTTCCTTCGGTGACCCTCCACCAAGATTGTTGAAATTATCCCGATCCTTTGAAAAACATGGCTGTCAGGGGGGCGGGGCTTGATAACCTTATTATAATGTAATATATAGTGAAAACTAAAAAATCTTCTTGTCTGAAACAGAAAGACCTAGAGCTTCGATATTTGGTGTGTAGCAATGTCTAGTAGTCCTCTACAAAGTCTGTTCAAATTATGACCCTTGGGTCAAAATTGGCCCTGCCCCAGGGGTCACCTGTTTTACATAGAGATATATAGGAAAAATCTTTGAAAATCTTCTTGTCTGAAACTGAAAGGCTCAAGAGTTTAAATATTTAGTGTGTAGCAAAATCTAGTAATCCTCTACAAAGATTGTTCAAATTATACCCCTCAGGTCAAAATTGGCCCCCGCCCTGGGTTCATTTGTTTTCCATAGAGATATATAGGGAAAACTTTGAAAATCTTCTTGTATGAAACTGAAAGGCCTAAGGCTTCGATATTTAATGTGTCGCATTGTCGACTGGTCCTCTACAAAGATTGTTCAAATTATGCCCCTGGGATCAATATTGGCCTCGCCTAAGGGTCACCTGTTTAAAAACTTTGAAAATCTATTGTCTAAAACCAAAAAGTCTAGAGTATAGATATTTGGTGTCTAGCATTCTCTATAAGTCCCTTATAAAGATTGTTCAAATTATGCCACTGGGTTCAAAATTTGAAAATCTTCTTGTCTGCAACCAAGGTTTTCTTAGGTGACCTTCTTAGTCATATCAACTTGACGAAAGACAGGCAACATAGGGTGTAGTTTTTTTTCTCTGTGGTCCCAGTGATTCTTTTACCTTAACAGTGAATGGGTCTGGTACCTGGGAAATTGTGAATTACAATAGTAAAGCTATGCTACTGAATAATAGACACCTGAATGAATATACAGCATTTAAAAATGTAAACACAGGCGATCGTTTGAGAATTATATATATTTTGGTCAGAAAATCAAGTTAAAAAGTTAAAGTTATGCTAGATGGCGAGAATTGTGAACGGGGCTGTTGGACTCTGTCAGAAAATTGTGAAGACCCGTTTGTAATTGTGAATGGTTCCGTTTAACGGTACCATCTATAGATGGAAAAAAATCACTGGGTCCTCTTGGGCCTCTTGTATTGACTTACCTGGCTGAAAAATGAGTTATTGTGGCTAGCATGACAAATCGCATTTCATGACTCTGGTGAGCGATCCAGGGCCATCATGGCCCTCTTGTTTTCTTTTTCACTTTTCAGAATGTTTGTCTTGATCATTTTAAGGCCAATTTTAAATAAATCAAGTCGGGTAAGAAACTAGGTCAATACTAGGGTCAACATCATTGTTACTTATCCCTTTCCCACCTGTAGATGCATTTTCAGACATCTGCCGCAGACAGCATTTGAAAAAATGATGAACAATTTCTACTTTTGTCGCAACTTTTTTTCAACTGGATTCAAATTCAAAAATTATATATACTTTAATTAATTGAGATTTTTGTAATAACTGCCAAGATGACTTGAAAATCATCTGCTGCAGATTTATTGTACGCGGGAAACAGTTTATTTCAAATACATGTACATGAATAAGAAACACATAGACAACATTTAAATTGAATGATCATGAATGATCATGATCGTTAAATTTGTAAATATGAGCATTTTTATCATTTCAGGCTTGATGAACCAAAAATGGACCAATATTCACTTATGAGTTTGAAATCTCAGTCTGTCATGGATTTGGGTGCCAGGCCTAAAACTACTCTGTGGAGCCTCAGTGGACAATTTTCAACGGGGACCAATCAAGAGAAGTGGATGCCCTACCATCGCAGACGCGACGGGATATCCCAAGGTCTGTAACGTTATCCTTCAGCTCGTTTTCGTATAACTTTTAGTACTTCGTGATGCGTTGTAAAACTATTTAATAGTAAAGTTCAACAAGTCTATGTGACTAACATACTATTTAATATTTATTTCTCACACATAATACGACACTGACACATCGAACATCCAACAACATCAATAGTCATTTTAGTTGCCACCTTTTACAAAGATATTTAAGTAAATGTTCCATTAGCCCAAAGTGGCAAAAATCTCCGCGCGACATCAGTTCTAATACCATATCTTCTCACTATGATCCCCGCAGAAAGAACCCATCTGGATCTGTCTCTCCACTCTTGGCCCTCATTCTCACCCAAGAGTTTAATCTCGGCAGCACCTCTACATAATGTAGTTCTAACGCCCGCTCCCTCCCCTCTCTCTCTATCTCCTGCCTTCTCTCCTAGCTGTATTCCTATCTCTCTCGGAAGCGGCTCTGGGCCATCTTTAAATACTGCCTTGTTTACATATTCATAACTCTCTTTATTGACCTAGCTTCATATTGGAGAGGTCAACATTGATTCCTCCCAAGACAGAACTATGACAAATATAAATACGGAAACCATCGAGTATATCCTATCTTCCAATATAATTTATTCATTAATTTATTCATTAATTCATCGTAGTTTGAGTCGTAATGTTACATATTCCTTCCCCTGTTAAAAAGATAGCCCAAGGTCTTTATAAAACTGATAATCCAGATTCACTTATGAGTTTGGAATCTCATTCTGTCATAGATTGGGGTGCCAGGCCTAAAATTACTCTGTCCAAGAGGAGCCTCCTCGGACAATTTTCCACGGAGACCAATCAAGATAAGTGGACAACCTACCATCACCGCGATTTTGATTTTCTTTAAACGCATTAAGATAGCCCAAGGTCTTTATAAAACTCATAATCCAGATTCACTTATAAGTTTGGAATCTCATTCTGTCATAGATTGGGGTGGAGCCTCCTCAGACAATTTTCAACAGGAACCAATCAAGATAAGTGAACGCCCTACCATCACCGCGATTTTGATTTTCTTTACCATCGTGGACGCAATACAAGGTAGCCCAAGGTCTTTATAAAACTGATAATCGCAGATTTGCTATCGAACCATCGCATATTCACGGTGACATTCACGATAAGCATATTTCTCACTGTTTTGCTTAGAGATTTTTTGCCAAATCTTTAATTTTTATTTTACTACAGTATGAAGATATATTGTTGAAGAGGAAAATGATAATAAAATTTTGCACACACATTTAATGAATAATTTTTCTCAACAAATTGAATTGATTTTGGGGTCATACATTTGGGTTTTTAGCTCACCTATGCACGAAGAGCAAGGTGAGCTATAATTGTGATCACGTTTTGTCCGGCGAGCGTCATGCGTCGTCAACATTTGCTCTTGTTAACACTCTACAGGCTACATTTTGCATCCAATCTTCATTAAAGTTTATCAGAACATTCATCTCCATCAAATCTTGGACATGTTCGAAACTAGGCCATATGAGGTCAAAAACTAGGTCACTAGGTCTAATTGAAGGGAAATCTTGTTAACACTCTGGCAGCCACATTTTCTCCTTGAGCATATTGAAACTTTATCAGAATGTTTGTCTTGATGATATGTAGGTCAAGTTCGAACATGGGTCATGACGGGTCAAAAAGTAGGTCACCTAGGTCAAATTGAAGGAAAATCGTGTTAACACTCTAGAGGCCGCAATTTTTGCTTCAGCAGTTTGAAATTTTGTCCAAATGTTCGTCTTAAAAAAAGGTCTAGGTCAAGTAAGAATATGGGTCATATTTGGTCAGAAACCAGGTCACCAGGCCAAATTGAAGGGAAATCTTCTTAACACTGTAGAAGCCACATTTTCAACTTGAGCATGTTGAAACTTTATCAGAATGTTTGTCTTGATGATATGTAGGTCAAGTTCGAACATGGGTCATGTTGGGTCAAAAAGTACGTCACTAGGTTAAATGAAATGGTCAAAATTGCTATAATAGAGCTTGTTAACACGATAGTCTTTATTTTTAGCTCACCTGAGCTTTGCTCAAGGTGAGTTATTGTGATCGCCTTTTGTCCGGCGTCCATCGTGCGTCGTCCGTCGTCCGGCGTGCGTCATGCGTCAACTTCTTCTCCTCAGTAACCAGTGGGTCAATTGGGATGAAACTTCACAGAAAGCATCCTCTCTATAACCTCACCAGATTTCCTTCAAATTTTTGGGATCCATGCATAATTCTGGTTTCCATGGCAACGAAATGAAAAAAACTTAAAAATTCTTCTTCTCCCAAACTGGTTGGCAGATTTGCAAATAATTTTGTAGAAATGCTCATTGGATGACCCTCTATCAGATTCCTTCAAGCCATGTTGATTGGTCAAAAAACATGGCCGCCAGGGGGCGGGGCTATTTTGCCTTATATGGCTATAGTGAAAACTTAAAAAATCTTCTCCTGCGAATGTGTCTTTCAAATAATTTTGTAGAAATGTTCCTTGGATGACCCTCTATCAAATTCCTTCAAGCCATGTTGATTGGTAAAAAAACATGAACGCCAGGGGGTGCGGGTCTATTTTGCCTTATATGGCTATTGTGAAAACTTAAAAAAATCTTCTTCTCCAAAAGTGTCAGGCCGATTTTCAAATAATTTTGTAGGAATGTTCCTAGGGTGACCCTCTATCAGATTCCTTCAAGTCAAGTTGATTGGTCGGAAACTATGGCCGCCAGGGGGCGGGGCTTATATAGCTAAAGTAAAAAAAAAAAAATCAGGTGAGCGATCCAGGGCCATCATGGCCCTCTTGTCTATTGTATCTCAACCAAACTTACACAGTAGTTAGATATTCATGAGAGCTTGATTCCTTTTGAAAACAAGCCACATCCGCCAATGCATGACTGGATTATGGCCCTTGAAATGGTCAAAATTGCTATAAAAGAGCTTGTTAACACGATACAGTCTTCACTTTTGATTGTATCTCAACCAAACTTATACAGTAGTTAAGATATCCATGAGAGTTCGGTTCCTCTCGAAAACCAGCCAGATCCGCCTATGCATGACTGGATTATGGCCCTTGAAATGGTCAAAATTGCTATAAAAGAGCTTGTTAACACAATACAGTCTTTACTTTTGATTGTATCTCAACCAAACTTATACAGTAGTTAGATATCCATGAGAGCTCGGTTCCTTTTGAAAACCAGCCACAGATCCGCCCATGCATGACTGGATTATGGCCCTTGAAATGGTCAAAATTGCTATAACGATACAGTCATTATTTTTAGCTCCACTGGCTGAAAGCCAGTCAAGCTTATGTCATGGCGAATTGTCCGTCGTGCGTGCGTGCGTTAACTTTTTCCTTTAACCGACTTCTTCTCACTAACCACTTGGCCAATTTGGTTGAAACTTCATAGGAAGCATCCTCTCAATGTCCTCTCTTAAATTCCTTCATTTTTTTTTTATCCATCCATAATTCTGGTTTCCATGGCAACCAAAAGAAAAAAATAGTGAAAACTTAAAAAATCTTCTTCTCTGAAAGTGTCAGGCCGATATTCAAATAATTTTGTAGAAATGTTCCTTGGGTGACCCTTTATTAGATTCCTTCAAGAAATGTTGATTGGTCGAAAAACATGGTCGCCAGAGGGCGGGGCTATTTTGCCTTATATGACCATAGTGAAAACTTAAAAAATCTTCTTCTCTGAAAGTGTTGAGCAGATTTTCAAATAATTTTGTAGAAATGTTCCTTGGGTGACCCTCTATCAGATTCCTTCAAGCCATGTTGATTGGTAAAAAAACATGGCCGCCGGAGGGCGGGGCTATTTTGCCTTATACGGCTAAAGAGATAATTAAAAAAAATCTTCTCCTCCGAAAGTGTAAGGCTGATTTTTAAATAATTTTGTAGAAATGTTCCTTGGGTGACCCTTTATTAGATTCCTTCAAGAAATGTTGATTGGTCGAAAAACATGGGCGCCAGAGGGCGGGGCTATTTTGCCTTATATGACCATAGTGAAAACTTAAAAAATCTTCTTCTCTGAAAGTGTTGAGCAGATTTTCAAATAATTTTGTAGAAAATTTCCTTGGGTGACCCTCTATCAGATTCCTTCAAGCCATGTTGATTGGTAAAAAAACATGGCCGCCAGAGGGCGGGGCTATTTTGCCTTATACGGCTGAAGAGAACTTAAAAAATCTTCTCCTCCGAAAGTGTCAGGCTGATTTTCAAATAATTTTGTAGAAATGTTCCTTGGGTGACCCTTTATTAGATTCCTTCAAGCCATGTTGATTGGTAGAAAAATATGGCCGCCAGAGGGTGGGGCTATTTTGATCTATATGACCATAGTGAAAATTTAAAAAAAATTCTCCTCCGAAAGTGTTGAGCAGATTTTCAAATAATTTTGTAGAAATGTTCTTTGGGTGACCCTCTATCAGATTCCTTCAAGCCATGTTGATTGGTTGAAAAATATGGCCGCCATGGGGTGGGGCTATTTTGCCTTATATGGCTATTGTGAAAACTTAAAAAATCTTCTCCTGCGAAAGTGTCAGGCCGATTTTCAAATAATTTTGCAGAAACATTCCTTGGGTGACACTCTACAAGATTCCTTTAAGCGATGGTGGTTGGTAAAAAATATGGCCACTAGGGGGCAGGGCTGTTTGGAGATTTGAGTTTTGCCTTATGTCCGTGGAGCGATACTGGCCCTCTTGGGCCTCTTGTTTATTGTATCTCAACCAAACTTACACAGTAGTTAGATATTCATGAGAGCTTGATTCCTTTCGAAAACAAGCCAGATCTGCCCCATGCATGACTGAATTATGGCCCTTGAAGTTGTCAAAATTGCTATAATAGGACTTGTTAACATGATACAGTCCTTATTTTTTATTGTATCTCAATCAAACTTATACAGTAGTTAGATATCCATTAGAGTATTTCTAAAAAAAAGGCCAGATCTACCCATGCATGGCTGGAATATGGCCCTTGAAATTGTCAAAATTGCTATAATACAGCTTGTGAACACAATAGATCTTCCATTTACTATCTGATCTTCAACAAACTTAGATGGTATTTGAATATTGATGACATATTGGTTCCTTTTGAAACAAGCCAGATCAATGCCAGTAGAGCATAGGCCCTCATGGGATTCTTGTTTTTTATCCATCCATAATTCTGGTTTCCATGGCAACCAAAAGAAAAAAATAGTGAAAACTTAAAAAATCTTCTTCTCCAAAAGTGTCAAAAGTTTTCAAATAATTTTGTAGAAATGTTGATTGGTTGAAAAACATGGCCGCCAGGGGTCTGGGCTATTTTGCCTTATATAGCTAAAGTGAAAACTTGAAAAATCTTCTTCTCCAAAAGTGTTCAGCCAATTTTCAAATAATTTTGTAAAAATGTTCATTGGGTGACCCTATATCAGATTCCTTCAAGCCATGTTGATTGGTAAAAAAAACATGGCCGTCAGAGGGCGAGGCTATTTTGCATTATATGGCTAAAGAGAAAACTTAAAAAATCTTCTCCTCCGAAAGTGTCAGGCCGATTTTCAAATAATTTTGTAGAAATGTATATTGGGTGACCCTCTATCAGATTCCTTCAAGCCATGTTGATTGGTAAAAAAACATGGCCGCCAGAGGGCTGGGCTATTTTGCCTTATATGGCTAAAGAGAAAACTTAAAAAATCTTCTACTCCGAAAGTGTCTGGCTGATATTCAAATAAATCTGTAGAAATGTTCCTAGGCTGACCCTCTATCAGATTCCTTCAAGCCATGTCGATTGGTTGAAAACTATGGCCGCCAGGGGATGGGGCCATTTTGCCTTATATGGCTATAGTGAAAACTTAAAATATCCTCTCCTCCGAAAGTGTCAGGCCGATTTTCAAATAATTTTGCAGAAACATTCCTTGTGTGACACTTTACAAGATTCCTTTAAGCCATGTTGATTGGTCAAAAAACATGGAAGCCAGAGGGCGGGGCTATTTTGCTTTATATGACCAAAGTGAAAACTTAAAAAATCTTCTTCTCCAAAATTGTTGAGCAGATTTTCAAATAATTTTGTAGAAAAGTTCCTTGGGTGACCCTCTTTCGGATTCCTTCAAGCCATGTTGATTGGTAAAAAAAACATGGCCGTCAGAGGGCGAGGCTATTTTGCATTATATGGCTAAAGAGAAAACTTAAAAAATCTTCTCCTCCGAAAGTGTCAGGCCGATTTTCAAATAATTTTGTAGAAATGTATATTGGGTGACCCTCTATCAGATTCCTTCAAGCCATGTTGATTGGTAAAAAAACATGGCCGCCAGAGGGCTGGGCTATTTTGCCTTATATGGCTAAAGAGAAAACTTAAAAAATCTTCTACTCCGAAAGTGTCTGGCTGATATTCAAATAATTCTGTAGAAATGTTCCTAGGCTGACCCTCTATCAGATTCCTTCAAGCCATGTCGATTGGTTGAAAACTATGGCCGCCAGGGGATGGGGCCATTTTGCCTTATATGGCTATAGTGAAAACTTAAAATATCCTCTCCTCCGAAAGTGTCAGGCCGATTTTCAAATAATTTTGCAGAAACATTCCTTGTGTGACACTTTACAAGATTCCTTTAAGCCATGGTGGTTGGTCAAAAACATGGCCACCCGAGGGCAGGGCTGTTTGGAGATTTGATTTTTGCTTTATGGCCGTGGAGCGATACTGGCCCTCTTGGGCCTCATGTTAGCTCCACTGGCTGAAAGCCAGTCGAGCTTATGTCATGGCGAATTGTCCGTCGTGCGTGCGTTAACTTTTTCCTTTAAACGACTTCTTCTCACTAACCACTTGGCCAATTTGGTTGAAACTTCATAGGTAGCATCCTCTCAATGTCCTCTCTTAAATTCCTTCATTTTTAGCTCCACTGGCTGAAAGCCAGTCGAGCTTATGTCATGGCGAATTGTCCTCCGTGCGTGCGTGCGTTAACATTTTCCTTTAAACAACTTCTTCTCACTAACTACTTGGCCAATTTGGTTGAAACTTCATAGGAAGCATCATCTCAATGTCCTCTCATAAATTCCTTCAATTTTTTTTTATCCATCCATAATTCTGGTTTCCATGGCAACCAAAAGAAAAAAATGGTGAAAACTTAAAAAATCTTCTTCTCTGAAAGTGTCGGGCCGATTTTCAAATAATTTTGTAGAAATGTTCCTTGGGTGACCCTTTATTAGATTCCTTCAAGAAATGTTGATTGGTCAAAAAACATGGTCGCCAGAGGGCGGGGCTATTTTGCCTTATATGACCATAGTGAAAACTTAAAAAATCTTCTTCTCTGAAAGTGTTGAACAGATTTTCAAATAATTTTGTAGAAATGTTCCCTGGGTGACCCTCTATCAGATTCCTTCAAGCCATGTTGATTGGTAAAAAAACATGGCCGCCGGAGGGCGGGGCTATTTTGCCTTATACGGCTAAAGAAAGTGTTGAGCAGATTTTCAAATAATTTTGTAGAAATGTTCCTTGGGTGACCCTCTATCAGATTCCTTCAAGCCATGTTGATTGGTTAAAAAACATGGCCGCCAGAGGGCGGGGCTATTTTGCCTTATACGGCTAAAGAGAGAACTTAAAAAATCTTCTCCTCCGAAAGTGTCAGGCTGATTTTCAAATAATTTTGTAGAAATGTTCCTTGGGTGACCCTTTATTACATTCCTTCAAGAAATGTTGATTGGTGGAAAAAAATGTACGCCAGGGTCGGGGCTATTTTGCCTTATATAGCTAAAGTGTAAACTTAAAAAATCTTCTCCTCCGAAAGTGTTCAGCCGATTTTCAAATAATTTTGTAGAAATGTTCATTGGGTGACCCTCTATCAGATTCCTTCAAGCCATGTTGATTGGTAAAAAAACATGGCCGCCGGAGGGCGGGGCTATTTTGCCGTATACAGCTAAAGAGAGAATTAAAAAAATCTTCTCCTCCGAAAGTGTCAGGCTGATTTTTAGCTCACCTGAGCTTTGCTCAAGGTGAGTTATTGTGATCGCCTTTTGTCCGTCGTCCGTCGTGCATCAACTTCTTCTTCTCAGTAACCAGTGGGTCAATTTGGATGAAACTTCACAGAAAGCATCCTCTCAATGACCTCACCAGAATTCCTTCAAATTTTTGGGATCCATGCAAAATTCTGGTTTCCATGGCAACGAAACCGAAAAAAAAAATCTTCTCCTCCGAAAGTGTCAGGCTGATTTTTAAATAATTTTGTAGAAATGTTCCTTGGGTGACCCTTTATTAGATTCCTTCAAGAAATGTTGATTGGTCGAAAAACATGGTCGCCAGAGGGCGGGGCTATTTTGCCTTATATGACCATAGTGAAAACTTAAAAAATCTTCTTCTCTGAAAGTGTTGAGCAGATTTTCAAATAATTTTGTAGAAATGTTCCTTGGATGACCCTCTATCAGATTCCTTCAAGCCGTGTTGATTGGTCGAAAAACATGGCCGCCAGGGGGGCGGGGCTATTTTGCCTTATATGGCTATAGTGAAAACTTAAAAAATCTTCTCCTCCGAAAGTGTAAGGCCGATTTTCAAATAATTTTGTAGAAATGTTCCTTGGGTGACCCTCTATCAGATTCCTTCAAGCCATGTTGATTAGTCGAAAAACATGGCCGCCAGGGGGGGGCGGGGCTATTTTGCCTTATATGGCTATAGTGCAAACTTAAAAAATCTTCTCCTCCAAAAGCGTCAGGCTGATTTTCAAATAATTTTGTAGAAATGTTCCTTGGGTGATCCTCTATCAGATTCCTTCAAGCCATGTTGATTGGTCAAAAAACATGGCCGCCAGGGGGCGGGGCTATTTTGCCTTTTATGGCTATAATGAAAACTTAAAAAATCTTCTCCTCCATAAGTGTCAGGCCGATTTTCAAATTATTTTGTAGAAATGTTCCTTGGGTGACCCTCTATCAGATTCCTTCAAGCAATGTTGATTTGTTGAAAAACATGGCCGCCAGGGGGGGGGGGGGGGGGGGGGGCAGGGCTATTTTGCCTTATATGGCTATAGTGAAAACTTAAAAAATCTTCTTCTCCGAAAGTGTCAGGCCGATTTTCAAATAATTTTGTAGAAATGTTCCTAGGGTGACCCTCTATCAGATTCCTTCAAGCCAAGTTGATTGTTCGGAAACTATGGCCGCCAGGGGGCGGGGCTTATATAGTTAAATTGAAAAAAAAAATCAGGTGAGCGATCCAGGGCCATCATGGCCCTCTTGTTATAAATGTTGTGGTTTTTTGGAATTTTTACATTTTTAGCTCCACTGGCTGAAAGCCAGTCGATTCAGCCAGTCAAGCTTATGTCATGACAAATTGTCTGTTGTGCGTCTGTGTGTGTGTGCGTGCGTAAGCTTTTTTCATAAGATTCTCCCTAACCACTTGGTCAAATTGATTTTGAGAACAGGTTCGTCGAAGTGTTTGAAAAAACTAGACCACCAATCAAACTCCTGTAAAAACCGGAGATAGAACATTGTAAGCGGCGTAGACTGCACCATGTTTCATTAAAAAGGGTGAATCAAACAAACAAAGTTACCATTGTTTTTACTTTTTATCAAGAGCAATTATTGCTGTCTGAAGATGCAAATATGAAGTCAAAAATCACGTGGTATACACACACTGTTTATCTGGCATCTGCCTTGCCTTCATCTGCCAACATATTCTCATCTGTAATTAATCGGTCAATTGGTATAAAACTTCACAGATAGCATCCTCTCAGTGTCCTCACCAAAATTCCTTTAATTTGTTTGGATCCTTGCAGAATGCTGGTTACCATGGCAACTGAAAAAAGAAACTCATCACATACCATCAGGTCGTTCACACAACATCAAATAAATTCCTTCTTTGTTTCCATGTAAATAAACTAGTTTCAACCTTCAATTGTCACACTTTCAATTTAGGGGCAGGGCATGTTTTTTTTATAATTGTGTATTTCTAGTGAAAACTTTGCAACTGTCTCAGTTATCAACATTAAGAAAATATTCCCTGCAATAGTTGTTCAATGATCCATTCATTGACTAATGTTGACTATTTCTAACCATTTCCAACATCCTAAAAATCTGCCACAGATGGAAACTAGTAAAATTATGGAAAAACCCTTATAAATAAAAAATATTTTTTTGAACATATATGAAGTGGCAAAATTGAAATTTCTACTTTTTGCCACAATGCTTACAGGAGTTGTCTGCTGCAGATGTGTGAACATGTGTCTACAGTTGAGAAAATATTCAATTATGTGTAGTGAAAATACCAATACAAAATTAGCCTTTGAGAGGTAGACCTAACTACCTTTAAACAATAACAGGATATTCATTTTAAATTGATTGCGAAACAATCTTTCATCTTATTGAAATCATGCCCATTATCTACTTCCTCAAGTCCTAACAAGTACTTGCTACGTTTGTGTGGGAAAATACCAAAGGCAGAGACCAAAGCTGACAACTTCACCACTGTTTTCCACATATGAATGTTTAGTTCTTGAATCCTTTCCCACATAAAGCAAATCAGCAGCAGACGACTTTGAAAGCAGTTGCATGTGGGAAAGGGTAAAGTACTTTGATTCTATTCCTTTTTTTTTCTTATCTGTTTAGATGGCAGTGATAGAATGGCTGACCTTTTCATAGATACAGAGGAGAAAGAGAAAATACCTAAAGAGGCCATTTATCTTGGAAACACAGACCCCCTCAGGGTACATATATCCAAACCGACTCAGATAGAAACAGTCACCATGGCAACTACATATGAAGCTCAACCTGTAGTTACTATGACAACAGAGGTCAAGGACAAACACAGTGGAAGTAAAGATAGACTTAGAGGTTTGATGATATTTTTATTTTTAGCTCATTAACTCTATCCAACATGTAGATTCATTTTAAACTGTCTGCAGAAGAAGACTTATAATCATTGTAGCAAAAAGATGAAATTGCTCCGAATGAGAAAATTCTCCTTTTTTGGCTCAATGCTTGCACCTCTATTCCAAAATATCATATCATCCATTTCAGAGATTATATATTTTTGCCATAAACTTTTTCAAATAATTTGTCATTGATTTCGTTTCAACAAAGCAGTTCCAATGAATCTCAACAACAAAAATGTTTATGCAAAAATAAAAATTGTGGCATTCCTTGTCTTTAAGACTTCCTGGTCAGGTGATCTATTGGATCTATTGTTATCACTCTTCATCTGTCCATCCTATGTCGTAAAAATATTTAACACTGAAACTGCTTGTGTGCTAGCAAAATAATTTCACATGAATATTCCATAATTAGCCCTCATCAAAAAGAATTCCAAGAAAGTTTGCCAAAATTGCACAAATTGGGTGTAACTACCAAGATTGTTCAAATTATTCCACTCCATTGAAAAACATTGCTACCAAGGAGCAAAGCTTGTTTTCCTTATATGTGTATAGGTAAGACGTATTACTGTGTACACTTGTCCTTAAGTACAATTTGGAAAGTCCAAGATATTGATTATAAGGTTTTGGGTATTGTTTCAAAGGCTATGTCTGTTATTCCAGAAATTTCAGATGATCTAAATGATAGCAACAATTCAACTTCCACACAGACAGCTCAGTCTGAGAGAACCTCAAATATGGACATTGCTTCAAATATAACCATAGGTGCTACTGGAGGTCAAATATATCAGGAGGAACAGGCAATTTGGACAAGTTCAAATTTATCAGGATCAAGCACATCTCTTCAATCAGAGTTACCAGATCCGTACGATAAAGATATCAGAGAAAAGATGAATAAAGAAGCAGTAAGTAAATTTGAGCCAGAATATAGTCAACAAATCACAAGGAGTTTATCTAAAAAAGTTTCTTTGTAAAATTAACCATTTTCCACATGTAGACCACTTTTGAAAACATTGTGGCAAAAGAACAGATTGCTCATGATGAGCACTTTCTCTGTTTATTTCAATGTTTGGCGCTCTTATTCAATAGTTATGCTTTTATATTAAGAGAATTTCCATAGACGTTTTCTTAGTTTTATTCTGAAAAAGAATGTGGAAAAGGGTTAATATTAAATGTTTTCTGTGCGTCATTATGGATTTGATAAAATCATTACTTGACCCTCTAACTCTATGTTGTGGTAACTCAAAAGAATCATTTTAGTAAGACAATTCCTTTGAGAATCCACATCATAGGGTTTGTTTAGGTAATAAGAGAGATATTGTTGGGAAAAGAGCTATATCCCTCTATATCTTGACCTCTGATAGGGTTTATTTAATGATTTGAGCTACATCACATGAAATCTAATTTGGGTCCGAAACTATACAACTTTGAAGCGTTTGATGTGCTCAGACATTGACTTGATGCTCCAATAAAGATTTCTGATTGATCTTTTTGATTCTCACCAAGCATATGAAGAATCTGCACTGAGTAAACTTTTTTAACTTCAGACCAATAACAACCCATAGCTGTTTTACAATGGCTTCTGTGATGCTTCTGCGACTAGATTTCAAACATAGAAGATCTAACGATTTGGGTCTCTATGATGATTTGCATCAGCTGTATAACCATTTAGGTCTTAGAAAGAGATGACCTTTCATTAAACACCTTGAGATTGAGAAGACATTTTAGTTATGCAAATAACTTATGATATTACTGCAGCACATGGCATTGAAAGCTTTAAGGGAAAACGGAAAAAATGCAGAGCCTTGCCCGTCACATTTTTTGTCTAGAATATTTCAATACATGGTTGAAAATATTTTTGAGATATTTCTTCTATTCACTCAATGGTTTTAAAAGTTGTATGTTACACTGAAATGGTAAATGCTTATTCCTACAGATGATGGAGAAGTTACCAGAGAGCGAACAAGATGCATTAAAACTCCCAATGAAAGCTAATCTTGCTGAAAAAGCTAGAGGTAAAGTTTTTGTAAATGTTTGTTTTGATGCATCCACTCTGAGGCGTTGATACATGGGTGTATCACTCTTATAACCCAATCAAACCCAATGTTGTTTTACTCAAAAGAATTGTCTTATCTAGACAATAATTTGAGTACCTACAAGATAAGGTTTGATGTTCCTAGAAAATAAAATACACACCTTGTCTTAAGCTTGGTCTGCTTCAACCTAGTGTGGGGGATTTGTGACTGGGTGTCATGGGTTCAATTACAATGTGCAGCTGATAAAGTGGAGTTGTTGTTTTTTAGCTTACCGGAGCACAAAGTGCTAGGGATGAGCTATTGTGACAACTCGCTGTCCGTCATTCATCTGTCCACAATTTCTTTAAACAACATCTTCTCTAAAATCACTGGGCCAATTTTCTAGATATTTCTCAAGAATGCTTGTTAGGGAGTGCTCTTTTAAAATTGTTCAAAGAAGTTTTTCGATGTAGAATTTGCAGCGGCATCAGAAAGAGGGAAAAGTGCCCAAATGTTCTTGTCCAAAAGTACTGGCCTGATTAGGAAATAACGTAGCAAAAATGTTCCTTGGTAGACCCTCTACCAAGACTGTTCAAATCATTCCGTTCTGTTGAAAAATATGTCTACAAGGGGATGGAACTTCCTTTCCATATACATGTACATATATGTGTATAGAATAAAACTATAACAATTTCTTTTCCAAAAGTACTTGCCTGATTGGAACATATTTTGGCACAAATATTTCTTTCATGACACTCTACCAAGTTTGTTGAAAGTACTCGGATCCATTGAAAAACATGTCTGCCAGTGGTTAGTCTTGTTTTTCCTTTAAAGCTAACCCGATCCCGAATTGCAGAGTGAGCTATTTTGATCACTCATCGTCTGTTGTCGTTTTCCATCTGTTCACATTTTCCTACAAAGAAATTCTCCTCCTAAACCAATGGACCGATTTGAAAATAATTTCACAGGAATGTTCCTTGGGTGGTTCTTTTTCAAAGTTGTTCAAAGAATCAATTATATGTAGAAGGAAAATGCCAAAAATCTTCTGGTCCAAAAGTACTGGCCAAATTAGAAAATTATTTTGCTAAAATGTTCCTTTGATGACCCTCTTCTGAGATAGTTCAAATAATTCTGACCTGTTGAAAAACATGGCCGCCAGGGATGGGGCTTGTTTTCCTTATATGTATATATATAGTGAAAACTTAAAAAATCTTCTTGCACAAAAGAACTAGTCTGACTTGAAAAAACCTTGATACAAATGTTTCGTTTGTGAACCTCTACCAGGAGTGTTCAAACATTGAAAAACTTGGCCGACAGGGGCGGGGCTTGTTTTCATTTAGCTCATCTGAGCACGAATTGCTCAAGGTGAGTTATTGTAATCGTCCGGCGTGCATCTGTCAACATCTTCTTCTCAGTAACCAGTGGGTCAATTGGGGTGAAACTTCACAGAAAGCACCCTCTCAATGACCTCACTAGAATTCCTTCAATTTTTTGGGATCCATGCAGAATTATGGTGTCCATGGCAACCAAACGAAAAAAACTTTAGAATTCTTCTGTTCCCAAACTGGTTGGTCGATTTTCAAATAATTGTGTAGAAATGTTCCTTGGGTGACCCTCTATCAGATCCATCAGGCCCTGTTGATTGGTCAAAAGACAGGGGATGGGGCTGTTTTGCCTTAAATGGCTATTGTGGAAACTTAAAAATCTTCTCCTCAAAAAGCGTAAGGCCGATTTTCTTTTAATTTTGCAGAAATCTTTCTTAGGTGACCCTCTATCAGATTCCTTCAGGCTATGTTGATTGGTCAAAAAACATGGCCGCCAGGGTGTCGGTCTGTTTTGACTAATATGGTTATAATGGAAACTTTAAAAATCTTCACCTCCGAAAGCAGGTTCAGATTCCTTCAAGCCATGTTGATTGGTCAAAAAACATGGCCCCCAGGGGGCTGGGCTGTTTTGCCTTATATGCATAAAGTCAAAACTTAAAAAAAATCTTCTCCTACAAAAGTGTATGGCTGATTTTTAAATAATTTTGTAGAAATGTTTCTTGGGTGACCCTCTTTTAGATTCCTTCAAGCCATGTTGATTCGTCAAAAATCATGGCCACTAGGGGCCGGGGCTGTTTTGCCTTTTATGGCTATACTGAAAGTTTTAAAAATCTCCTCCTCCCAAAGTGTCTGGCAGATTTTTGAATAATTTTGTAGAAATGTTCCTTGGATGACCCTCTTTGAGATTCCTTCCAACCATAGTTATTGGTAACAAAATGTGGAATTTTGGACAATTTCCTTTCTCTGTGTGATATTTTAACCAGATAACAGGTGTACAAGGGGAGTTGCTTATCCGTTTTATCTATGTTCCTAGGTTTTGCGGCTTTTGTCTGGCCAGTTTTGTGCGATTGCTCATAATACAGGTCTCCGAAAGATAATAAAAGAAACACATAACTTTTTTAGGTCCTACTGTCTCACCTTCTGCAGCAGACGACTTTCAAAACTTAGTGTCAAAAACATGAAAAATCTCAATAAATTAGAGTAACTATTAAATAGAGTTGAAAATTTTGTGGCAAAATGCGTCTTCAAGTGGGATGGGGTTAAAGAAATGACCTAACTTCATGTTTATGCATGTTTTGGGCCATTAAACAATCAAAGAAAGGTTTGAATAGCTTGAAACATCATTCTTTATGAAAAGAATGTAATAGTAGCTATTACCTAATGGCTGAATACCCCTAAAGTCCACTACAGGCAACCAGTTTCATAATTTTTCAAGCAATTTGACTGTATGTAGTGAACCCAGAATGCTTCAATCTTTGCAGCTAACACAAAAATGACTTTTATTTTTTGTTCAGCCGAAAGATCTTTAGGTCACAATACACCTACAAATTTCTCCTTTGTTTCCATGTAAATCAGCCAGTTTAAACCCACAATTGTCTCACTTTCTACGTGTTTCTGATGTAGAACATCCTATACCATTGAACAAAGTTACCTCTTAGTTTTAATATGGTCAAAAAAATGCAGGGTCTTGCATTATGCAAAAAAGAACTCACTAGGCTAAAATGGTTAGTGTCATTTTGGACGAAAGCTGGCTGGGATGAAATTGTTTGTTTTTTCATTCTCTACTATCACGTTCAAACAAGGTCAAAATACATATTAAAAAGTGCTGATCGAATTATCTTAGACAGACTCTAAGATATGGCACACCAAGTGAACTTAAATGTTTGAAGTATCATCATTAAATTATATACAAGAAGGCTATACTTCTTTACTAGAAGGCTATACTTCATTACAAATCCTTTAATATTGATTTCCCTGAATTGTGCATGTATATCTAATCTCATCACAGAAACAACATACACACACACACACACACACACACACACACACACATCTGAGATAAAGCGACCAGCAGTGAGCACTCTCTTTGGATAGCTAAGCCTGGAATATTTTATAGAATATCTTTGACCTACTCGGAACCCAAATTACGGAACCTGATTACACTTAATTTTAGGAAAGTTCTGTGATTATTTTAAGGCATTTTAATCAACATATCTGACATGGTGGCATTCTGGTGGAAATCAATATTTCTTATATCATTCATTTCAGGATATATCGATCTGGTACAATGGTATGAGACATTACAACTGATGAAAGAAGATTGTGACATTAAACTCAAAGAAAAGAACAAAAGAGATAATAACTTGAACAGAAAACAAGTGGTGTCTGTTGCTATTTTTTTTGAAGAGGAACTAGAACTTCTGAGGTTGATACCACCTGAGCGAAGGAAGCTATTTTTTAACCAAACATCAAGCGACACTATAGATGGTTATACACTTAGTAAAAAGAATGAACTTCATGGTGAAATCACCTTTATATATATTGAAGGAGCTATACAAGCACTAATGGAGAAATTTTGCAGTAACAGGAATGGCACGACTCCTATAGAACCCTTAATGTTCATATATTCAACATATATTCCATGTTCTGGGTTACGGTTCATGGAATATAACTGTGCAGAGGAGATAGGAAAGATAGGAAATCTGTACAAACATGAATGCAAGGTTGTTTTAGGATATTCTGACTCCTTCAAATTTACAGACAAAAAACTTGCACTAAATTTCCTTTCAAAGAGTGAAATCAGCAGTGTTCTTGAATTTAAGCCAAATCGTTTTGAATGGATATTTCCAAATCATCAACAAAAACGAAAACTGTATCTTTTTCAGAAACAACTTTTTAGTCTAATTTGTTTGAAAATAGACCCCTGTGATTTTGAAGTTCAAGGAAACATTGCCTTTGAAGTAAACAATTTTGTACATCAATTTGCCTCTCGGGAGGATATTAAATCATTTGGTGCAATTTCAACACTCACACTCAACATGATCGGTCAGTTCCTCTTGAAAACATACACACCATATAACCACTCTTTGAAATTAATAATGATGGAAAGCTTAGTAGATATGATGGGACAAGATAGACCTTCACCGAATAAATGTTTGCAATTCGGACAACCAATAACTGGGTCACTTACAGACAGGGAGTGGCAACCAATCAAAGACATGGAGAAAAAAAGATGGTGCAACTTAAAGATGTACTTAAATCCTGTTGATCCACCCAATATGTTAAGTCCTAAAATAAAGAAAAATTCATTTGATCCCTTTAGAAGCAAGAAAGAAACGGATCAATTTGGGATTTACAAACAACAAGTCACAAAAGTGCATGATCAAAGGGGGCAAACGAAAGCTAAAATAAGAAAAGTGAAAGCTTATTCTAGTCTGTCGTCCGCTAACAATCTGTAAACCCCATCATCACTGTCCCGGATGATAGTTTGGGAGAAACCTTGTCAAACCGGGAAGACCTTAGAACTTTGGTATGATCCGTAATTAACCATGTTCCGGCTGGAACAGGCAGACCGTCCTGGATGATTTAAAATGTTTAATACAACAAGGAGACACCGCGAGAAATATTCAGAACCAGCGATGTCCCGCACAATAGGTCTACCGTGATAGTCAAAGGTAATCTGGGGGAGTACTCCATGCATTGTAGACCAACGGGATCACTGGGGCTCCACTGGCACAGGAAGGGGGCTATACCGGGCTGGATCGGCGGCCACACCGGGTTATACTGAGTATTCGGGCTATTTTTCACTTGGAGACACCGGGACCAGAGCAGGACAGTGAAAATGGGGCTTCATTGTGTTAATTGGGATGAAACTACACCAAAATCATCCTCTCAAAGTTTTCACTAAAATTTCTTCTTTTTTGGGGGATCCATGGAGCACCTAGCTGTAAACAACCCTAGATGGAAACTGATGATGAACCAATCTGTCTGCAACTACTAGTAACCATGAATGGGTTGCTCAACTAGAAGGAAAATACTCCCTGATCCCCACGTCATTTCATATATTATACACTTCATGGGTATCAACGGATTTTCAAAGAACACGGCACATTGCATTATATATACTGTTTAAGAGTCGTCTACTTGAAAATAAAATTGATGAAAGTAGCATATTTATTTTGATAACTAAAAATTTGAAATAGGGTTAAAGGAAAACTCTGGTAAACGGCTAAATTAAGAAATGTCTCCTTTGTCCGTACTGACGTCGTCTGCTGTAGAAGTATCAAAAGTCGATGATAGATTGTAATATTTAGTTGTTTTGACTGCATAAATTTTCGCTTGTCAACACTTAAAAGTTATCTGAGTAGCTGTTATGCATAAGGTTTTAAATAAAATATATCTCTCTCAATAAATCACACGTATTGACTTTTTTATTTAACAAAATTGTAAATATGTCAACCAGCATATACTCAGTTGCAAAAATAAGATTATGTCTATGTTTTATATCTCCCTTTTGATAATAAATAATCGAGTTCAATGCCGTTTTCGATAGCCTTTCAATTATATCACGGCTGACAATGCATTGCCTTACGACCTCGCACCAATACTCAGGATGCATGGTTACGGGTAAATACCTTCTAGTATTGCCCTATTAAATACGCAAGATATACCATGGGTTTTCAACACTGCCTCATCGTAGGTCATGTCATGATATCAGAAATGAAATGTGTTGTAATTGCATTACCAATAGTGACGTCATTTCTTATTATCATATGGGAATATGATTTTTTATGAAAACAGTCGAATAAATGCGGTACTCGCTCATAATGAGCTGTAAAACATAATATATTGTTAATAGCCTTTCAATTATATCACGGCTGACAATGCATTGCCTGACGACCTCGCACCAATACTCAGGATGCATGGTAACGGGTAAATACCTTCTAGTATTGCCCTATTAAATACGCAAGATATACCATGGGTTTTCAACACTGCCTCATCGTAGGTCATGTCATGATATCAGAAATGAAATGTGTTGTAATTGCATTACCAATAGTGACGTCATTTCATATTATCATATTATCATATGATTTTTTATGAAAACAGTCGAATAAATGCGGTACTCGCTCATAATGAGCTGTAAAACATAATATATTGTTTGTCTGTATAATTTTGAAAGCCGCCTACAACAAATTTTCAGTTTTATTCCGACTTTACCTGGGTAAGTTACCAGTACTAGTGGTTCATTTATCCTGACACCAGCGAGTCTGTTGACATTTTAAATCCACGTTCCTGAGCGTCAATGAGGTAAAGCCATTGCTTCCATTTTTAAAGTTTTGGGTATGACCCGAGAGATTAGCGTCGGGCATTTGGAACCAGTGTCCCAGGTTTGATCCTCAGTTGTGGTAGTCATGGTGGAAGGCCCTTGGGATAATGAATAAGTTAACAGTCGCCGGGATACAACTGGCATAATGTTGAACACGGGTTTAAAATACCCAATAAAACAAACAAAAACTAAATGATCCAACCTGGTTGTGAAACCTAATGAATGTTTTTAAAAGTGGAAGGCACAGTTTAATGAATAACGGAACTCTGACAAATAAACTGAAGATGATTGTCACATCCTTTACCAGTGGCTCTCATTTCGTGATCGTACCTGGCGCGCATACACTGCTGACTTTCAGAGTCCCTCTTCTCTATGGCTATACTCGTGGTGTCGTTAAAGTCGTCTCTAGTTGTCGGCTGAAAGCGACGATCGTCGTTATGTTGCTGGTGTACAACTTGTAAGCCGACCCAAAACTCATTTTCTGAAACCAAGCATTGATCAAATGGGTTTCAACAATTACAGAATAAATGACCTTAGCCTTTGGCTGGCATAAATAATTGCATTTGAGGAGGATACGAAACCCTTTCCCAATTAAAGAAACATTTGCAACAGACGGATTTCACAAAATACATTCAAATGGAATATCTATACAGGATAGAAAGGGTAATTAATAAATACAGTTGAAACAGGTTGGCAAAGACAGAACTTGTTTATTTTGAGTAATATCTCTTTTTTTCCACACTGTTTACAAATGTCGTATGTTGCGAAAACGTCAAAATGTATCTGATAATTAACACAGCCCATTACTGACGAGGACTATCTGTCAATGGGTTGTGGGTTCGAATCCCGGCTCCGGTATTCATTCTCACCAATGATTGACAAAATACATTGAAACTAGCGGCTATCGTCTTACTGCAATTGGGCTGAAATGTATATGTCGGAAGGTAGCCAGTTGCATGGAAATACTTGTGTGTGGAGTACTGCATGAGAAAGCAAAGAAACACTTGGGTAGGATTACCTTGCTGCCGTGATATACATTGACTTCGAAATGAGCAATTCCTCCATTTGCCACACTATTTTTAACTATATGCAATAATTACGTGGGAAAGGGGGGTTAACACTGATCTGCATCATGCTCCAACCATGCTGTGTTAAATAATCGGAACAAATACAAATCAATCAAGTATTTACCATGTTTATGGGGTAACTGAGACTTCAGATAGTTGAATACTGCTGTCCGCTGATCATCTGTACGATAGAATAGTAAGTCCCCGCCATTATTTTTACAATAATGTTTTGCATTGCTCCAAGTTTTCGATTGGTAGACAGGCCAGATGCAGAGAAGTGTGTTAGGTACCACGTCATATGGTGCCACGCAATGGTTGCTATCTGTAAATGAACGGGCATATACTACAATTAGGTACCACGTCATATGGTGCCACGCAATGGTTGCTATCTGTAAATGAACGGGCATATACTACCATTAGGTACCACGTCATATGGTGCCACGCAATGGTTGCTATCTGTAAATGAACGGACGTATACTACAATTAGGTACCACGTCATATGGTGCTACGCAATGGTTGCTATCTGTAAATGAAAGGGCGAATACTACAATTAGGTACCACGTCATGTGGTGCCACGCAATGGTTGCTATCTGTAAATGAACGGGCGTATATACTACAATTACTACGTCATTCGGTCCATTGCGCGCGAAAATAGGTATACATCATTCGGTCCACTGCACGCTAAAATAGGAATACATCATTCGGTCCACTGCACGCGTAAATAGGTATACGTTATTCGGTCAACTGCAAGCGTAAATAGGTATACATCGTTCGGTGCACTGCAAGCATAACTAGATAAACGTCATTCTGTTCACTGCACGCGTAAATAGGTGTACATAATTCAGTCCTCTGCATGCGAAATTAGGTATACGACAGTTGGTCCACTGCATGCGAAATAGGTATACGTCATTCGGTTCACTGCACGCGAAAATAGATAATCATCATTCGGTCTACCGCACAAGAAAACATGTATACGTCATTCGGTCCATTGCAATAAAAATAAGTATACGTCATTCGGTCCACTACAAGCAAAAATAGCTATACGTCATTGTGTGCACTGCACGTCAAAATAGAAATACATCATTCAGTCAACTGCACGCAAATAGGAATACTTCATTGTGTGCACTGCACGTCAAAATAGGAATCCATCATTCAGTCAACTGCTAGCATATAGGTATGTCATTCGGTCACTTCACACGGAAAAATTACATCATTCGCTCAGTTGCCGCAAATAGGAATACTTCATTTGATCAGCTGCATGCGAAAATAGGAATACATCATTCGTCCACTGCATGTGTAAATAGGAATACATCATTCGGTCCACTGTATGAACAAATAGGCATACGTCATTTTGTCCATTGCACGTGAAAATAGGAATACATCAATCGGTACACTGCTCACAAAATTAGGTATACGTCATTTTGTCTACGCATGCGTTAATAGAAATACGTCATTCGGTCCACTGCAAGCGAAAATAGGTATACATCATTCGGTTAGCTGCACGCAAATAGGAGTACGTCATTCGGTTCAGTGCATGCGTAAATTGGTATACTTTATTCGGTCAACTGCATGAGAAAAAAGGTATACGTCATTCGGTCAACTGCACGCAAATAGATATACATCATTTGGTACATTGCACGTGAAAATAGGAATACATCGTTTGGTCAACTGCACACAAATAGGAATACATCATTCGGTACTCTGCTCGCAAAACCTAGGTATACGTCATTTTGTCCACTGCATGCCTTAATAGGAATACGTCATTCGGTCCACAACAACCGAAAATAGGTATACATCATTCGGTCAGCTGCACGCAAATAGGAATACGTCATTCGGTTCAGTGCATGTGTAAATAGGTCAATCAAGTCAGCCACATTTAGAGCTTCCTCTTGCAAGAAAGTACATCGTAATTTGGTCAATTTAGTGGCGTTTTTTTGACAATGTGATGCCCCTTTGCATATTCAATTCCCTGTGTATCGCTTAATCCACTAGCCTTAATATGAGTTTTCCGGACGACTATAAAAATAATGTAAATTTATATCACCGCTTTTATTTTTGCTCTCTTTAACTGGGTTCATAGCTGCAACACGCCTATAGGTTACACATACAAACCAATCAAAGAGATCAAAACAATGAGAATTCGGTACAAACTTAATGTTTTGACATTTCTGATCTCAAAACCCACAAGATTTGTTTGGGCCGTATTGTTTTCAGCAAGTTTGAATTAGCTTGACTTTCGGTCAGACTTATTCTCGAAATGAAGCTATTACCCACGAATTTGGACACTCTTTCATCTTTGTTGAAAACTCGACTAGCTTACTAGACTGTATCCAACGATTTTCCGTTCCTGTTTGCTCTACCAAACTATGGATTCGTAACCCAGGCTAACGGGGAACACTCCTGTGTGTCATACCAAGAAATGAGGGGAATTATGTCGATCAAAATTAGAGCTCAGTCATGGTAAAATGTACAGTGTCATCTATTAAAACATGACAAGAAAGATAATTCTGTTTTGTTTACGTCACAACTATCGGCTGCAAAAAAGGAATAGGAGTCGAACAGAAATGAAAAACATTTTAAAACTAAACAAAGAGTGCAAAGGTTTAAAGGAGAAATTGCTAGACTGTGTGGGTTAAATATCACAATGTGTATAATTTTAAAAAGAAATAAACGGCCGGAAAACATTGAAGACTGTGTTAAAAGTTGGAGGGTAAAAACTGTGGAAGAAAGAGGAGACCGGTCTCAGTGTCTGGTGAAGGAATTGATAGACTGTTGTTTAACATAGAGAAACAGAACTAAAAACAATAACATCTTTATTTAATAATTGCAGTTGGTTCAAATGTACTGTGAATCGCTAGAATTTATTGGTTTAAAAATTATCACGTGACTAAAAGGAATTGCGTTTATTTTCCGATAAACGAAATTGATCACATGACCAGGTCACGGAACTATTTTGAACATAGAAAAGAAATCCCAATTTTCAATTTATATTTCCTTTATCAAACAATTATTTGGTGAAAAATAACTTTATCTCATAAATTGCAATTATAAGGGTTAAATGTATGTTTTGGTGCAGTTATACTTTCACAGCTGACACAATGCCTTTCGGGACAGTTTCCGGACAACCCACTGTTATTTCCCAATAACGAATGAGGAAAATACAAAAGGGGATCATAAGCATTTACCTGTAGTAATGCGTTGCTTTGTAATTGATTGTGTAAAATCCCTCGTAGTGGTTTCAGTTGTTGACGTAGTAGATATTGTTGTTGATGTAGTAGGTTTTAGTGTTGACGTAGTTACTTTTATTGTTGACGTCACAGGTTTGGATTTTGACGAAACAGATGCTTGTGTTGTAGTAGATACTAATACCACGTTTGCTACACTGCCTACTGGTGCCGGAACAGAGTTGTTTGCGCAATGATCGTTACAAAAGTCTGTATTACAGCATATTGAACATTCACTTGGTATGTTAGTAAGTGACCTACATGCCTTGTAAATGAAGAAGAATGTCAAGACACGTTATCATGAACCATTTGCAACATACATCAAATCTGCAGCAGACGATTTAAAAACTTCAAGGAAAATATTCAATGTTTCTATAAATGAAAGTACATTTATGGAGGAATCCGCTGTGGTCGAGTGGTTAGCGTCGGGGATTTCGAAACCGGGCGTCCCGGGTTCGATCCCCAGTCGCGGCACTACGGTCATGGTGGAGTGCCTTTGTGCAAGGCACATTTTCTAGCCTATTACTTGTTAGTTTACCCAGGGATCATGAATAAGTGAATTGTCACCGTGATATAACTGAAATAATGCTGAAAGCGGCGTAAAACCCCAGTAAAATAAATAATAAAAAAAAAACATTTAGGGAATACACTTGTACACCTTGTGGCAAAATAACAAATTGTGCATCTTTTAAAGGCAATTTCTCTTTATGACAATGTTATCATCAAACGTTGTCTGCTGCAGATGGGTCAAAGTCCGTCTACATGTGGTAACTGGGTTTAGATGTGAGTGGATCGACAAACAAGTTCAACAGTATTTGACTAGTACCCGTGAACTTTTATTAATTTCAATTAAGTTATTTTAGAAACTTAAAAAAAAAAATGCGAACACAATGAACCGTAATAAGTTTATTCCTTCTTGCATATTAATCTTGCTCTTCATTGCTCAATCTTATATTTTTACCCTTATTAGAACGTGTTACAAATCGAAGATAATTACGAAAACAGCTAGCGCCGAGTAAAGCTGTTTTTGAGATAGTTATTTTATTCAAGAAAATTCCCTATATTCAGTATGGAACAAATTTTGGCCGAACATTTTCACTGGCCCAGCTCATGAAATTCACTGTAGAATTCCATGGAAAATTACAGGGAACCATTTCTTTGGTTTATCCATATCCTTATTACTGAGCATGCGCACTGTTAGGAACTTACGATTAGCTAATAATAAAAATGAAAGAAAATTCCTTATATTCAGTTTGGATCATTTTTGGCCGTAAATGTCACTTGTCCAGCTCATGACTTACTTAGTGTTAAGTTTGTTTGTTTCCCTAATATGTTTTAAAATATAAATGGTGGAAGTATTTAAAGTAAATGGTTAACTTGGCATAAATAGTTGCCTCTCTGAATAACAATACTTCGTTAAGAAAACACAATGTTGGGGCATTTTAATTAGGGAAGCAAAAATGATAGATATGCTTTTAAGCATCAAGTATTGCTTAGCGCTAAGTTAGGTTGTTGGAATTGGACCCAGGTGCGGTCAGTAATAGCTCAGTACGGATTTACATGCGAAAGATGTTAAAGCAATTGTATACGAATGAGTGAGAGTTAAGCCCTCGTGAATAAGTTTGTACAAGTTGAGAGAGTTTAGTCTCCATATGTTAACAAACTGATAATCTTGAGAGTTAAACTTACGTCTGTTTGTTCGCATTCAGCTCTATACAGTGGTACAGGGTAAGACTGGTACTCGTGTGGTATGTGCAGCAGACATTGCTGAGAGAAGATAAGACAGTTTAGTTTTAGTCTTATTTACTTTGCATCGATTTTGAACAATTTATAACATCAGTCTAGCCTTTTCGCAATACTCGTTAAAACATCACGAAATAACGGTTTTGGTTAAACATGCAATTTTTTCATGTCTGTTGAATTTCTTATGTTTTAATCTTTTAATTAAAATATATTCCCAATTTGACTGTTTTAAGACATTAATTTCCCTCCTTTAAAATGCCCCGCCACTCATCACAAAATTAAAAAGGTGGAATCCAGAAATATAGCTTTACAAAAATGCAGTTTGATCGTAATGGCAATTCATGTCAAAATCTAAGAATGTCGGTCTTTAAATAATGATTAACTTTACCCTTTCCCACATAACTAATCAGTAGCAGACGGCTTTCAAAATATGTATCCAAAATTATGGAAATTCCTGGTAAGAGAAAAATTGATAACTGAAGAGAGTTGAAATCCGTCTGGCAATATGAGAAATTGTTTATTATTGGCAATTTCTCGTTTTGCCAGAAAGTTTTCAAAACTCTTCTGCTACAAATGCGTCTACATATGGGAACATTTAAGTGTTCTCACCTGATCTGTAGCACATATTGAAAGTTTGTCACATTCATCTGGTTTCGTCATAAGATCACATGTGTAACAATAAGGGCCGCGTTGGTCTCTTGGAATTGCTGTAACCATGGAGTAAAACATGGATATGTCTAGGTTCGCTTGTCATAAGATTTAGACTCGGTTATAACATCTATTACCGACACTGTGCAGGGATGGATTGCTCGTTTGATTTCAAACAAATGAAAAAAACTAATATGACATGAAAAACGCTATTTGATAAAAAAGAAATGACTGGTCAAAATACAGCGATTTGCACATTAATAATTGTTTGCATCAAACGCTGGAGGTGTCACCCCTTTTAATTGTTGACAGTATAGCTGTCAGGTTTCTCCAAATAGTCGTGGATTAACGTCTTTACTTAACCAGCAATCCTGAACGCAGATTACAGAAACCATTACTACAGCGAAATTTGGTTCGACCAGAACAGGTCTCTCGTTCAATTGGCGGGCTCTATGGCAACTTGACTAGTTACCCGTCGTACATGATTTATATATAATATACAAGAGAAAGTTGATGCAAGGTATCAATGTCGTCCGAAAAGACTGCATTTACTTATTTGTTTACCACACATACATTCTTGACTTTCATTAATCTAAACATACACATAATGTTTTCATTAAGGACTAATTCCAGGATTTTTGAAATTCCGCATAGAAATTTCAGGATTTCTTTGGGTCAGAATTTTGTATTTTTTGTATTTGTCAATAAAATCACAACAAATACAGCAGCATTGAGAAAATGATTAAATTGTTGAAGACATGAACTTTCTCCTTTTAATCATAATTATAATAATTATTTCACAGATGTTAAAATTTATCCTCATATGTTTTAAAAGTAGATCACACTTGAGATACCATATCAGCTAAATTGTTTAATCATAATTATAATAATTATTTCACATATGTTAACATTTATCCTCATATGTTTAAAAAGTAGACCACTCTTGAATACCATATCAGCTAAATTGTTATTTAAATCATTGATTCATACAATATATGTATGGTGCAAGAAAAACGCCAGTTACGAGTCCCATGACAATTTAAAATGTAGCAAGTATGAAATTAATTGGGTGAGAAAGAACCGATTTTCTTTATTTCTAAAATTATGATTTATCAGAGTTTGTTCTTTGCTTAATTTGTTTCAAGCCAAATAAATATTTTATATCACGTATATTTAATCACTTTAGTGTGTACTATTAGGTTTTTTAGCATCTTTCAAAATGTTCACCTCGTGTCAAGATCGAGTCGTCGTGACGTCGAAGAAATTGAATGACAAATCAGGCAAAGCTCTAGTGCGTGTTTTATTCCACTGCATTCGAGAGAAAAAAAGCATTCTATATTATCTTTCATGTGAATAATATATTTTGTGTTAAATAAATTGATTTAAGTCTTTGTGTTGAATCAAAAGTATTTCAAAATAAACAGAATTGTTTATGTAAACTAACCAGCCAATCAGAGAGCAATCTGCTTTAACACCCTTTTTTGATTAGTAGACAAGAAACAGTCCATGCAGTTTACTATTTAAGAGAGTGATGCAATAACGTTTTATGCGAACTACACAACTCAAGAAATATCTTTTAATTTGAAAAGAACGTTCAGTAATGTGGAACAACTACTAAAAAGAGAAAATGACTTTATCTAATGCTGATATTGTAATGACACTTTAGCATGCTGCATGTCTAATCGGGGACGAATACATAATCCCGATTAGCTTGAAATATAATGAAATATAAGTTTAATAAAACACAAACTTATAACCTTGGAAACATGAATTTCTTTTCAAATATATCATAACTTAGCGATTTGAACAATCGCAACCTAAATATGTTCGAGGCATTTACATTTTTTTTTCTAATAACAACTTATCCTCCGGTGTGATTTCTGAAAAGCTTTTTAAAAAATATAGTCGAGAGCTCCTTCCCGGCGCCTAATGAGCTACAAACGATATTAAAAGGGGAGGTAACCAATTTGACTAAACTCCACTGATTCCCGCACTCTCTTACACTATCGGTTTATTACATTTACCTCTGTCACAGGCTCGAGCTACTTTCGGGTTTCACGTGACTTTTTATATAGGTGACCTACATAACAGATGTATTAATCTTTAAATGTGCAAATCTACCGAAAAGTAGTCCGTAGCTTTTTGCTAAATAAATACTTTGTTTTTGATTAGCAAAGTTAGAGAAAGATCCTGTCACAAGTGTAAAAGGTTAGTGCTTACATCAGTGACAACCAAGTCAATTAAAATACGGTTATCATGTTTCGTCAAGAATCTTGACATTGAGCCTGTTGCAGAGATGATAGTGAGTGTAAGGAAATACGGTTGAACGACGAACTCGGATGTATAAGTATTATAGTCCAACACTATTACATCGCAGATTTTTCCCTGGTCCTAAAGATACATGTATATTTACATTTCTGATTTAAAATAAAATAAGATAAATGACGCTCAGTTTCATGAAATAGGTTAAAGGCTAAGTAATAATTGAGCCGTTCCACGAGAAAACCAATATTATGGAATCTGCACAATGTATCGACCAGATCAGCCTGTGCAATCCGCGAAGGCTAACCCGGGCCGACACATTCCGTCGTAGGGGGGTAGAGGTAAAGCGTAATGATTCATGAAACAGAAAATCCACAGGAGGCGAAAAGTGTCTGTCCGGATTAGCCTGCGCGGCATGCTTAGACTAACCCGGATCGATACTTTACGCAGAGTCAACACTGTTGGTTTTTCTCCTATCTGCCCACATACTATGCAATATGCATTAAGACTTCAAATCGCTCAACGCTGCTCATATGTTTATGTTTGTACAAAGGTCAGGACCAGGTTAACATTGCCGAGCAATACTTCACTCCCACACTTAAATTGTGTAAATTGTTTACGCATACCTTGTTTGGAACATCCTTCGTTGTTACATAAATCTCCATGGCAGCACGTTTTACAGGTAGTTATATCTGTATTTCTTTTTCTACTAATGGCGGCACATTGCTAAAGATGGAAAACAATATCCTTTGATTTTACATTTAACTGACAACATTACCTAAGGGGGGTCGGGTGTCCCGGGTTCGATCCCCAGTCGTGGCGGTCATGGTGGAGTGCCCTTTGGCAACACACACTTCCCAAATGAGTTCTGATTGGTTTACCCAGGGTTCGTGAAAATGTGAACATTGTCTGAGAAACAACTGTAGTAATGTTAAAAATGGCGTAAAACCCTAATAAAATAAAAACCTACCACAAGTTAACCTTTTTCTTTATTAAAAAAAATGTTTTGTTCTGGTCGATTGTTAATGGTTATACCTATATTGAGATCAGACAATGTTGTGGATTCGGACTACAAATGCACCGCTAGGTTGAGCAACGTTGATTATATTAGCAGTCACTGATCGTAAATCGGAAGCAATCGGATGAACTCGGCTATCTCTATTTTCGTAAATGACTGAATAGGACCCGATTCATCCCAAAGTTTGCTTCCAAATACAGCGAGTCACTCTAAACAATTTATCAAAAAGGAAACAGAATGTTAAGAATGAAATTTCTCTCGTTCGTACAGTTGTTCATATATAATCCAATACTACTCGGCAATGGTCCTGCTCCTTACTTGTGTGTAAATACGAGCGGCTCTCTGTGGAAACTAAGCTTACTTAAGTCTCTTGAAACAAGTACAGACCCAGATCAGCCTGCGCATCCGCGCCTATTAATATAGCTCCAGACTGTTTGCCAATAAGTCTAGAAACGTCTGAAAAGCAGTGTATATTTGGATCCGATAGATGCACAGGCTGGTTTTCTTTGAGCCACACTTATATATACATTATAATGATGAACACAGACTTCGTCAAGTTTCGATATTTGCTTTATCGAGAAGGAACATATGGTTAAATAAAGACTGCACAATTGAACTATTATAGGCAAACGTGTACGTAATAATTGATATAGATTTTTAAGCTCATGCCATGATCAGGTCAGTTTTACCGGTCAATACTTTGCTCCGAAAGTAAAAAGACTATAAATAATCCGCGTCAAAGGAAGCTTGACCGTGGGAGTTTTGCGACCAGTGAAGATCCAGATAATTCTGTGTAAGTGAGTGTAGGGAACGGCTCTCTGGAAAGGAGATTGCTTTGGGGCTCACATTCTGATCAGGATGTTCTTTGATCGTTTTCATGCATATTGGAAGACTCTGAAGATCGATAAGACCAACATCCAACAAAACAAGTGTGTGTCATTTAATCGTTGATGTCTTAAACCATTAAAGTTCGTGTGTATTGTGGGACGTGGCTCAAACCTTTAGATATGTGCCCCATGTGTTGTTTAAAATCGGACTACACATTCTAACACAATGATCAGTGTTTCACCTCCTTACAGTATCGATATAAGTATTGACGTTATAGCGTACAGGGCATGGTAAGATCAAAATGTGTGAATGCACATATTGGCCTAGATACATCCTGATCGAACATGGCCGAAAGCCTACGTTCCTGTGTTGTTAATAAAAGTGTGTTTACATCAACCGAGATGCATCCCGAGTTGTAGATTACTCTACCACCAGTTGTGACCATCTCTTCTACGTAACAGTCCTGTAATACAACATAAATGTGTTCATTTACTCACTGTTACAAAGCAAACGTAAAACAGGCAATAAAGTCATACATTCATTCACTGTAACACTGTCAAAATAAAATAGATTATAACGTCAAACATCCAGTTATATTTACAGAGCAAAAGTAAAATGATATTATTATGTCGTATATCATTCACTATAATGAAACCAATTTTAAGTAGATTAAACATCTCGCACGTGCATTCACTGTTGCAATGTATAGTTTAAGCAGATTATTACATCGTATATTCGTTTTGTTATTCATATCAAAAGTTAAAGGAGATTACACCGTCGGATATTTGCTATATGTTACTCAGAGGACTAGATAAGAGGCAGTGAACAGGTCTTTACCCTAAAATATTTATCTTATTACTCAACCAAATCCTATGTTGTCTCTCACTGAGACGATTCTTTTGAGTACCCACAACATACGGTTTGAATGTCAAATAACAATTTTAGAACATGAAAAATGCCCCTTATCTAGAGCTCTGACTGTTACAAAGCAAAACAGTCTCATTAAAACAAACCTCGCCCGCTCGTATGTATACGTACAGTGCAGTATTTTGGTCTGATTTAAATATGATTGAAAGCAAAGAGGATGTAGATGATTATGTCGTATATTTATTCACTGTTACCAGGCAAAAGAAAACGTAGATTATTATTTCCATTCACTGTTACAAAACACAAGTTAAAGAAGTTAATTAAGTCGTATACGCATGTATTCAATTTTACAAAGTAATAGTAAAGTGAGTAAACATACGGACATTGCTTTAGGAAACCAAACACAATAGATACATGTACGCGTGAGCTGTACTGTACTAGTCTCCGAGTGTATCAGGATCAACATGCGCTTTTGTGCAGATGGATCTTGGTCTCCATTGCTTGAATATCAGTCATTGAACGTATCAAGAAATGCATTAAATAAGATGGTAGTATAGCAAAGATAATAGAACGTTATCAACAATTGAGCCGTTCCATGAGAAAATCAACATTGCGTAAATCATCGACCTGGCCTAAACATGCCGCGCATGCTAACCCGGACAGACACGTTTCGCCTCCTGTGGATTTTCTGTTTCAGGAATCATAACTCTATACCTCTATCCCTCTGAGATGGAATGTGTCGACCCGGATTAGCATGCTGATCTTGGTCAATACATTACGCAGAGAACATAATGATGGTTTTCTCGTTGAACGGCTCATTTGTTGATTGGCTTTCATTTAGCTAGGTTCATATCTAATTTCGGCCTCTTTGACAAAGGGCCGCTCAATAAGAATGCCAGCCACAGTCTGACCATTGCTTGAACCGTAGGTGCCGGCTGTAAAGATTGGAGTCAATGGCAGATGGATCTGAAAGAGTGGTGTCAACGGAATACCGTTGCTTAAACCGTAAGTGCCGGCTAAATGGGTCTGAACAGTTGGAATCAACGGCAAATGGGTCTGAAAGATTGGATTCAACGGCAAATGGGTCGGAAAGATTGGAGTCAACGGAACTCTTGAGCACCAGTAGGTGGGTATTGGTTGTTCTAGTTTCTGGTTGTTTTTTTATTTTTTTATATTGATATTTAGATCCACCTACGGTGTGTGTCAGGGCAATCAAATGCAACCTACCGGAAGAACCTGAACAAAACCTTGGATCTTTGAGTGACAGTTGAAAAGAGTCCGTCCTTGCAGAAACGTATAAGCTATTTCTTTACGGACAAGTTTAAGATCGGCCTGTACATCTCTTCTGTTTTATCAGAATCTACACAAGATGGCGAAATGTTATAAAGGCTTAAAGTAAGTAAGTAAGTAAATATTTTATTAAAGTGCCATGTGTACATGTAACATAGTATACAATTATAGAAATTTAAACAAAACACCCGGCCAAATGGACCTATAAGTTACCTATACAATAGTAAGTAATATAATTTTCACGTGAAATTAATTTGGCATTACTAACATCATCAATAAATAAATAATAAATGTCAAACATTTGCATAATATTATATGGATTGGAATGAGACTAGTTATATAATGCATTTCTTCTTCTCATATAAGTTTAACAATGTATTTAGCTACTTTTCTCGGAAAGTATGTGAACAGTACTGATCTGGATTAAAATTGTTTGGCAAAACGCCAAGTTTAACCTTTTTTCTATGGACGGCCTCACATAGGGAGATAATCTATTTCCTTTTTTTAAAGATGGCCTCACATAGGGAGATAATTCATTACCTTTTTCTTAAGATGGCCTCACATAGGGAGATAATTTATTACCTGTTTCTAAAGATGGCCTCACATAGGGAGATAATTTATTACCTTTTTCTAAAGATGGCTTCACATAGGGAGATAATTTATTACCTTTTTCTAAAGATGGCCTCACATAGGGAGATTTCTATGGATGGCCTCACATAGGGAGATAATTTATTACCTTTTTCTATGGACGGCCTCACATAGGGAGATATTTTATTACCTTTTTCTATGGACGGCCTCACATAGGGAGATAATTTATTACCTTTTTCTATGGAAGGCCTCACATAGGGAGATATTTTATTACCTTTCCTTTTTATATGGACGGCCTCACATTGGGAGATAATTTATTACCTTTTTCTATGGACGGCCTAACATAGAGAGATAATTTATTACCTTTTTCTATGGACGGCCTCACACACGGAGATAATTTATTACCTTTTTCTATGGACGGCCTCACATAGGGAGATAATTTATTACCTATTTCTATGGACGGCCTCACATAGGGAGATAATTTACTTCAAAACAAACTCACCTGATCATCCCTGCATGTTGTGGTATCTGTGCAGTAAGCCGGGGACGGATAGTGAGAACATTCAAAACACTTGACACCATCCACTGTAAGGTAGAACACATGATTATGTTTGATACCATACTATGAGAAACCAGAAAACAACAGTGTAGTAATAAAACTATGTATCTCTGCATCTTATGCCGTCATCATGTTAACTATTCCCCAGTTACAAAAGCTATGCAGACTACTTTCAGCTGTATTCAATAGTTATTCTCTCTTTTATATATATTTTCTCTATTTTCGACTGAATATTTTCAAAGTCGTCAACCGCACTCATCTCTGCAGATTTGTTTTACGTTAAAAAGGGATAGTAGAAAGTGTGATCGCGTTATTTTCAGTTCGAAGACAAACAGCATACATGCTTAATTTAAAAACATTCGTTTAGTATTAAATAAATAGAATATTATTTCATTTTCGGTTCGATATCGCGATTATCACCACCCCATAAGAAACAACCGACATATTTTAACTCTCGATTTGGGACTTGCTGAAATGAAGATTCAGACTAGCCTGTGCATCCGCGAAGTCTCGTGAGAGCCTTCATGGTTCATCTACATGCCGTATAGGAAAGCATGCAACTTGTGCAAGACCCTAGAAGTTTATGTACACTAGTGTTACACCAATGTAACTTTAAACGATGCAGATCCGCAGTCAGCAAGACCCATAGTTTTGAATCGGCGTGCCTGAATGGTTAGCGTTGGATCTGGGCGTTTCGGGTGCGTTTGTCCAACATGGGGATTGACATCAGAAGCTCATTCTTCCCCAGAACATTCGCATTTACCAAAATATTCAATATCTTCATGTTCAAAAAGGAACGAAATTAGACGCACAGAAAGGATATCAATGATCTAAAACACTTATATGCAACTGCGCTTAAGATGACCACTGACGTTAAGCCCGAGATGACCTCTGACGCCGTTCTAAATGCCAGTAAATTTGATATGTATTGTCCATAGTAAAATTGTTGGTATTTTCTTAATAAGGGTGTGGTAATAAATGTAATATTTCTCAGAAAACAAGCATGGTAAGGTGTATATATATATATTAAAAAATGTTTAATATATAATAATTTACAATAGCAACAAAAAAGAAAATAATCTCCGCACTAGTTGTTTTTCAATGGTCAAACATGTTTGAGTTTTGCCATAATTCGGAAATTGCGGCCTATATAAAAACTATGATTTTCATCATGCTATTTTATATCAATATAATTATGAATTTGTATTGTTATAATAATGTCTAGTACGTGTATCTGAACAAAGAATTCATGAATCTGTTGTTAATTAATGTTACTTTGCAAAATGTATGATGACAGATATATTTATGAGTCATTTTTGTTAATAAAACAATAAATCAAGGCGTTCTAAAAATTACAAAAACGGCAATGGTGATCCATACTTTTAAAAGTATGTTCTTGTTTCTTACATTGTTATATCCAATAGTACATATGCACACACAATTTAAAAAAATCTCCGCACTAGAACTTATTCCAGGATATGTCTTTAACTAAGAAATTCAATTAAAATCGTTGTCACTGAGATAGTAGCCCGGACATGTGTGCTATAATTCCCTAGAACTATTTTCGTTACGGAGTCCGATTTGGCAAGTATTAGTTCTTTACCTCCGTATATGTGGAAACCTAGGAACTGAACACCAAAGCAAAGTACAGTTATCCAAGTCATTTTATAAATAAGTCCACGATTTCTCGGTCATCACTTATATTCTGTCTATATCCCAGTTTTAAATATGGACACCGCCATAGGAAAAACGACCTTAGGTATGGGGTTCTTTTTTGCGATCAAGGAAGTTCAAGGTCAGCAATGACCATGGTCCAGTCTAATCAGATTCTTACCTTTGTGTCATTCAAAGAGTTTTTAAGCATCAAGAGCAGTGTTATGGCTTTTAAAACCACCATACAAGCTCCTATTGTAGACCTCTAATATAGACGTTCGAATGTCCTTTCCGTGTGGTGGGGCGCAACCAAGGTCATGATCTAGTTTACCCTTTTTCCCCTGCAGACGCATTTTGACGCATCTACAGTAGCAGAATTTTTTAAATATTGTTGGAAAAGATGAAACATTGTGGCAAAAGGAGAAATTGAACATAATGAGGAGGTTTTCCGTCTGACCAATATTTCCGTCACGGATTAAATAATGTTTACACTAATGTAAAAAGAGTTTCCGAATTTGCCGAAATATGTTTAAAGTCGTCTGCTGCAGATTTGTTGTTTCGGGAAAGAGGGAATTTACTTCTCTGTTGCACCAATGTTTCCATCACGGATAAAACAATGTTTCCGAATTGGCCTATATGTATTTAAAGTCGTCTGCTTCAGATTTGTTATTTGGGAAAAGGGTTAAAATAGTTTGGTCAATAATATAAGGTATCATTGAAATAATCCATTATGTCACTTTAATCATGTTACATTGCATGTATACAAGTATGCACAAGATGTCTAGAAATATATTTTGCAAATGTCTAAATTGCTCTTTACTCTTAATAATCCCTTCCTCATTTTCCACATTGTTTTCTTATCTCCAAAGTCATATTTTCGAGTCTTTTACATGTAAATTTATGAATTAGGCAACACAAAAAACCTGAAAGATAACAATAAGTAGTGCCAACTTTGACCAACTTTAGATTTCATTCATTCTTATTCATATTGACCGATATATCCCAATGCTGCTTCCAACGCTTTTTATTTAAGTCAGTGTGGTTTTTAACGAATTATTTTTTCTCAAAAAATAATACAGTTAACGCGATCGTGTTTGTTTGCGGAAGTCACGGTTAAACTACACTTCCGCTTAGAATACACATTCGCTGCACCTAAATAGTCCTAGTATTTTTTCGATATTAAAATGACTTCTACGTGTTATTTCAATACAGTGAAGTCATAATTATACTATCGAATCATCATAGATAATCAATTTTCTAGAAAATATCAAATTAACAGTACGCGCATATATATTTCATTTGTCGGCAGGTACGTATAAGGCACGAGTATGAATTTTAGTCGTATGCCCATTCACTAGAAGTCGACCCCACGCTGTATAGAACAATGCTAATCTCACAAATATGCCACTACGCAGAGCTCAGTGAAATAGTCAGTGTGCATTTTAAACGCTCGCATCGCCGTTGTTTCTCCTTTTTCCAACATGATAACGATGATCAAAGGGGCTTTCTAATTATAGATCATGGTTTACATACGCGCGCATTCAGTTAGCTTAATATATATATACGAAAGTAACGCTCAAATGTTGTATCAAAGTACCGTGGTGTAATGGAGAGCGTGTAGAACTACTAATCATGGACTACTTATAGACGCGAGTTTGAGTCCCAATTGGAACTGTTCTTTTTTATTTTTTTTAATTCTTATTTTATGCGATTTGTTAAACATTATAGATTTATAATAATTAATTCACTCACATGAAACATAGTTATAATATAAGCCGAAATCCTGGATCCGCCCCTGGTGACGAAAACAAATCGAACTAACAATGTAAATCTCACAAATATGCCATGGGTGTTTTGACAGACTTTACGCAGAGCTCAGTGAAATAGTTAGTGTGCATGTTAAACGCTCGCATCGCCGTTGAAATGCTACATTTACTAAAACTGTCAACTGATAAAAAAAATCTCTGGACAAAAATATTAATAATAATAAAATAGACTAAATTGTGCAATAGCATGATCAATTGCATTCATAAATTAGATTTTACAATACATGTTCAAAATAATTCGTTACTAGTACTTTCAGTACTTTGATTGAATATATTTCGAGTACAATCTATACCTCTATCCCGCTACTGCCCAGTCAGTCGTAACGCAACCCCCTCAACCCCTAGTCTCACCCCTTAGTCGGAGAGAGAAAAGGACAGGACAGGGAGGGGCTCAAACGTTCTACCCTTCTATATAGTCTAATAAGTGGACATACAAATTAACCGTAGCTTCGTTTTGTGTATAACTTAATTTACCCTTTCCGACATACAACACATCTGAAACAGAAGACTTTGAAAACATATAGGAAAATATTCGGAAAAGATATATACATGAAAGTATAAAAATAGTTTAGAATTGAAAACGTTGTGACAAAATGAGAAATTGCTCATATAAATAAAAAACTAGGTCACTAGGCTAAATTGAAGGAAAATCTTGTCAACACTGTAAAAGCCACATTTTTTAAAATTTGATCAGAATGTTTATCTTAATGATTTATAGGCTAAGTTCGAATATGGGTCATGCCGGGTTAAACACTAGGTCACTAGGCCAAATTGAAGGAAAATCTTGTTTATACTCTGGAGACCGCATTCCTTGCTTCAGCAGATTGAAACTTTGTCAGAATGTTTGAATTGATAATATCTAGTCCGTTTTTGAATATGGGTCATATCAAGAAAACTAGGTCACTTGGCCAAATGAAGGAAAATCTTGATAACATTCTGGAGGTTGCATTTTGAATCTTCAGAATAGTTGTCTTGATGAGTTTTGCATTGATCAAACACTTTCTCCCAGTCTAGTACATGGTTTAGATAAGTATTTCTACTTGATGGAAGTTGATTTAACATTGACATATTTCTCAATATGATAAGGCTGAAACTTAAACTTCAAAATATTCTGCCTAAACCTGCTGTCAAATTTTCCTTTGATTCTTCATATCTTAAATGTGTATACTTGTGAGTTTTTGCACTTAAGTGAGCGATATAGTGCCAACAAGGTCGTCTTGTTTTCAAATTGGCAGTTTCATAATATTTACTATTTTTGATATGATCTTTCAACTTCTTAATCAACATAAGCTGAAATTGTTATTTCCTTTCACATGTTCCTACTTCTCCAACCTTCCTGCAGCCCCCATGCCGTCAGCACTTTCAGTGCTTTGATTTATGATGGGGACATCTGTTCGACCCCTGCTCGAGTTCTCCTCAACAGTGTTACGAGAGTTCTACGATAATATACGAGTTGTGGCAACATCTTCACGATAATCTTCTTTTTAACACGAGTTGAGGCAACATCTTCACGATCTGTGAACGTCATTTTCTCAACAATCGAAGACTTTTCTACGAGAACATACGAGTTTACTAGTCGAGTTCTGATTACATGTGCTCGAGTTTATGACGAGAAGTGACGAGTATACTACGAGAACTGTACGAGTGATGGCGACATATGGCAACGTGGGTATAAATTGCAGTGGCCCTTCACTCAATTGTCAAGTTGATATCATAGATGCAACATTACAGCCATGGCCCGACTACCTGCTGGGGGGCTCAGAAGCATTGCATTTCTTGCAAAGATGGAGGAAGATGCTGCCGAAGATAGTCTTACGATCTTACAGGTGCTTAGGTATGAAAGAAAGAGAAACAGAATAGCTTATAGGAGATATTGGGTAAGGACGTGGATCCAGAGACGGATATACTTTGGACACTATAACCGTCTTATGTTTGAACTTGAAACTGAAGACAGGCAGTCATTTGATAATTTCCTGAGCGTTTCACCTCAGATATTCCGAGAAATGCAACATAAACTTCCTGAGGGGTTGACAAAGAACGATACGTGGTACCGCAAGGCCCTGGAACCTGGTTTGAAGCCCGCCATTACCTTCCGGTACCTGGCTTCCGGAGATAACTACAGAAGCCTAATATGTACGGATTCACAGTGCCACACAACACCATCAGCCTCCTTATACCAGAAGTGTGTCAGGCCATCATTGATGAGTACAGAGATGAGTTATATTCTTTCAGGCACCTGTCCGTAAAGTTATTATAAACTCGTTTCTCCTTCGAATTGATACATTGGATCACTCTATAATCAAATTCCATGATCGGTTGTATCTCGTCCTCTTCCCATGTCTCTGACAGATCTTTCAGATGTGGTGTTGGTGGAGGGGGTGGTGACTGGGGAACAATTTCTAGATCCACGAACACCTTTCTTTTTACTGGCATTTTACCTTTTCTCTTTTGGGGGCATGATTGTGGAGTGACCGAAGTCTACAGGAGAACTGATGAAGATATGCGCACCCAAAATTAACACAACTTGCCAAAACTCGTAGAAATGTCGAGTAAATGTCGCACATATGTTGAAGATAAGTCATACAAACTCGCTACGTGTAGGGCGCATGTTGAGCAGGGATCGTATTCATGTCTTTCTAACTCGCAGCTAAACTCGTAGCATGTCGAACGACTTTTTACACGGCGGGAAGCGAAGACAAGTGACGACATGTCCTCCACACGTGTACGAGATTGGACGACATCCCAACATCATGTCTTCGACATCTGTATGAGATGAAAACTCGCACGACAACTTTAAACCGTTTTTGCCGAGTCCTGGCGACATGAGGAGATACAAAAATACATCTACTCGACATGTACAGATATGTGTACGAGTCCTACACGACATCCGAAGAGTTATGGCGAGTTATAACTCGTGGTAGCTCGTAGCTCCAAATCGTGACAGTGTGACCTGACCTTAATCGTAAGCGTCTAACACCAGGGATTTTATTTGCGCCTATTATTCACGGGGTACCATCCCATGCCGGTATTATAAATACCGCGAATTTATACGGAATGAGTTAGTTCGCTCCTGGTCGTTCCGGAGTCAACTCACTTTAACAGCGGGTGATTAATTCCGTTAGACCGAGTTGGTTTGTTTTGTAAATTGCTATCGTAGTATAGTGTTGTGGTTAGTAACCTATCCTCAGCTTGAAAAGTAGCAAACGCAGACACTCCACCGATATACAAGAATATAATGCCGGTGCTGTTGAGTAATAGCTGGGTTAAATTGCTATAGGCTGAGCGATATGCTTGTATAGCCTGGGGACCTTTGCTCATGCTCACTTTTGCACATTGTTTATAATCAAGCTGATTCGTATTAATTCCAGTTGTTTAACCAATCATTTTGCGATCAAGTTTATAAGCAGCTGACATGGCAGTCCAAACGTTTATTCCTAATCATTGTTTAAATGTATTATTGCTCATTGACCCATACACGTTACACAAGTTTCGGAACTTTTTTCTGTCAGCATATTGGAAGAGTTGTATTTGTCAAAGAACAAAATAAATAGGCAATTTGGGATTACATGCAATACAAAGTAATTTAACATTTTCCCTGTTAAAGGCAATATTTGACACCTTTCCAGCAGTCTACTTCTAAAAAAAAAGCTAAATTGCTTAAGACATGAACTGTGCATCATATATATATTCATAATTTCACAGATGTTAAAATCGATCACAATATGTTCATTGTTCACAAAGTAGACCACTCTTGAAATACCAAAGCTTAACAGTTAATTTTCATTGAAATTGTTGTATCGTTTCAAACTTTACTTCGAACATAAACCGTACCATAGCACTATAACATGTAAATTCATTATTATTCCACTTTTTATAATGTAAAAAGGAATCTATTCATGTTTAAAATTATTTTAAGATGAGTGCCTTTGTATCATTGGTATATAAAAAATATGCAGATCGCAAAAAAAAAATCCTTAAGTGAGTGCAATAAAACATTTAAAAGTGACAAGTACGAACGAATTAGAAATAGAAACAACCGTCACAAAAACCCAGCACAGAAGCAGTTCTGATAGCTCGTTTGAGCCCTTCGAACTATTATTCGCTATTTTCAAAAGACCGATGTGTTCAGTCAAATTACGCTATATACATCCACGGCCATGCTAAGCCAAATATTAGTCCCGTTAAACCTTTGTTTGCGTAGTAATTAGTGTATATCACCACAGGAATACATGGAATATATGACATTGAGTTTCAATTAATTGTAAATATGTATAGGACGCGCTGGAAATGTTTGATTTGATCTTTTTTGTATTTTGACCTTGTTTGAAAATGAAAGAAAAGTATGTGAAAAACCAGTTTTGTCCTAGCCCGATTGTGTCCAAACTGACAGTAACCATCTTTGCAGGATGAATTATTTCTTGAATAATACATGACCCCCAATTTGTTTATTATTATCTTATAGCTGAGAGGTTACTCCTTTCAATTATATATGAGCTGTTCCGTGAGAAAAACAACATAATGGCCTCTGCGTAATGTATCGACCCAGATCAGCCTGAGCAGTCCGCGCAGATTGATCCGGGCCGATATATTCCGTCTCAGGGGGATAGAGGTATAGAGTAATGATTCCTGAAACAGAAAATCCACAGTAGGCGAAGAGTGTCTATACGGGTAAGCCTGTGCGGCATGCTAAGGCTGATCCGGGTCGATACTTTACGCAGAGTCCACACTGTTGGTTTTCTCGCAAGCTGCTCATATGATGTTCTACCTGTAAAACGTTTGAATAGTGTGACAAATAAGGGTTGGAGCTTGTTAATTTTCATGGAAATAAAGAAGGAATTTAATTGATGTAATGTGACCTCCAGGATTGGCTTCGTGTTAAAAGACATTTCTATGAAGAGGATACAAGTAAGGTGTCTATTTCTGTGTCAGTAGAAAATGGTTGAGGGCGTTTGTCAAATCTCGAGATAAATAATGTTCGCCACATAAATACATGTGATTTTTTATTTGAATGTTGTCTCGTTAGAAATAATGTTTTCTGGATAAATTATCAGTATTACAATTGAGCCGTCCAGCGAGAAAACCAACATTATGGCTTTTGCAGTCCGCGCAAACTGATCCGGGCCATAACATTCCGTCTCAGGGGGATAAAGGTATAGAGTAAGGATTCCTGAAACAGAAAATCCAAAGGAGGCGAAAAGTGTCTAACCGGGTAAGTCTGAGCGACATGGTTAGTCTGATCCGGGACGATACTTTACGCTGATACCACAATGTTGGATTTCTCGCGGGACGGCTCACATGATTTTAAAACTGTTAGTATTACTTATGTTATCTAGAGGTATCATGTGGTCGTGTCTATGTACAATTGAGTCCATTGGGGATTTCTTAGGGTTTTTATTTATACATGCTCCGTTTCACGCCGCTTTCAACAGTACTTCAGTTGTATCACGGCTGAAACACCAGTATAACTAGTACTTCAGTTATATCACGGCTGAAACACCAGTATAACCAGTACTTCAGTTATATCACGGCTGAAACACCCAGTATAACTAGTACTTCAGTTAAATCACGGCTGAAACACCAGTATAACCAGTACTTCAGTTATATCATGGCTGAAACACCAGTATAACTAGTACTTCAGTTATATCACGGCTGAAACACCAGTATAACTAGAACTTCAGTTATATCACGGCTGAAACACCAGTATAACCAGTACTTCAGTTATATAACGGCTGAAACACCAATATAACCAGTGCTTCAGTTATATAACGGCTGAAACACCGGTATAACCAGCACTCCAGTTATATCACGGCTGAAACACCAGTATAACCAGTACTTCAGTTATATCACGGCTGAAACACCAGTATAATCAGTACTTCAGATATATCACGGCTGAAATACAAGTATAACCAGTACTTCAGTTATATCACGGCTGAAACACCAGTTTAACTAGTACTTCAGTTATATCACGGCTGAAACACCAGTATAACTAGTACTTTAGTTATTTCACGGCCGAAACACCAGTATAACCAGTTCTTCAGTTATATCACGGCTGAAACACCGGTATAACCAGTACTTCAGTTATATCACGGCTGAAACACCAGTATAACCAGTACTTCAGTTATATCACGGCTGAAACACCAGTATAACTAGTACTTCAGTTATATCACGGCTGAAACACCAGTATAACTAGTACTTCAGTTATATCACGGCTGTAACACCGGTATAACCAGTACTTCAGTTATATCACGGCTGAAACACCAGTATAACCAGTACTTCAGTTATATCACGGCTGTAACACCAGTATAACCAGTACTTCAGTTATATCACGGCTGAAACAGTGCTTGTTATCCTGCCACCGATGACTCAGTCGTAACGTTATCCCCGCAACCATGGGCACCAAGGAAAGAGGCCAAGTTTGATTAAAATCTATGGTATGGCCCTTAACGGGGATCGAACTTCCGTTACCGGGGATGGGACTTCCGTCATGAAGGCAGACGCTCTAACCACCACACCACGGAGACGCTACATTTAATTTAAAACATAAAAATAGATATTTAAATGAAAATAAATGAAAACAAAACCGATCTGATTGGACTAGAAAGTAGGACACCTACATGTACCTGTTTACTGACGAAAACTAAGTATCACGTGATGTGTCTTTATCTCCCGACGGAGAAAGTAAAACTCCATCTAAGTAGTTAGTAGTAAGATGGAAACAAAAACATTTACAAAGGGGACTCCATTCATCACTGCAAATTTCTTTATTATCCCTTTCCTACGTGCAGACGAATTTGTACGCCGAAAGCAGACGACTGTTCAAACCAGTCGTAAACAATAAGAAATTGCACATAATGAGCCATTTCTCTTGTAGCCATGATGATTTCGAATTTTTTCAATAATCGTACTTTCATTTAAAGAAATTTCATTATTTTTGTTAATATATTTTTTAAGTCCGTAATCTGCAGATTTGTTCTATATGGGGGAAATGGTTACACAAAAAGGTATAGATAGTGTACACTGTCTAGTTTATTCAGTGCTAGTTTCGAATGTTTTTATACTCTTCAGAAATAGGTCTTATCTAGTGTAACATATAAGTTATATATATCTGCACAAAATGTCATTCGGTCAACTTCAAATAGCGACCGCCTCGGTGATGTAGTGTTAGAGCGTCCGCCTCGGGAGCGGGAAATCGGGGGTTCGATCCCCGACAAAACCAAATCAAATACTTTAAAATTGTAGTAATTGCTTTCATTCCTCAGGAAGACGGTTTTAGCATTACGACTGACTCGCTATTATCAGGATACATGTACCAATGGTACTGGTAACTTACTAAGAGAACGCCGTAATATAGCAGACATCGTGTTGTAACAGGCGCCAAACACCATACAAACAAATAGACATCCTACTTCAAATGGCATCATCAAGACATTGAGTTATATAATGGGCAAATCCATCGGAATTCTTCGGATAAACTCGTGAACTCGAATAAGACCATAGGTTGATCCCATATCATACCAACAGCTTAAACAATGGTAGTTTCAGCCTCATTTGTGCGTGGGCTAGCTAGCATAGATTTACGACTTTTACAAAGTTGTCACAATAAATAATACCGATGGTACCCAGGAAACGTCGTGATATAACTGAAAACTGTTGAAAACGGCGTAAAACGACATTTAAACAAAATACGCAATTCTTCGAAAAAGAATCGTAAACATCGTTCTTTAATACAGTGTAACCAATGATAACGGTACATCTGTAGAGCAACCGTTTATAAGTAAATGGAACATATGGACCAAATAATCAATATACCGTTCCACAAGAAAACCAACATTGTGGTCTCTGCGTAAGGTATCGCCCCTAGATCAGCCTAAGCATGCCGCTCAGGCTAACCCGGACAGACACTTTTCACTGTATCCCCCTGAGACGGAATGTGTCGGCCCGGATTAGCCTGTGTTGATTGCGCAGGCTGATCTGATCGATACATTACGGAGAGACCATAATGTTGGTTTTCTCAGGGGACGGCTCATATTCAGAATTGGGTGGGGAAAGGTAAAATTGCTGAGGTCAGTCTACTTTGGCAGGTAGATTTAATTATATCTGCACATTAAAGAGATCCACAAAGTGAGGAGAAATAGACGATGTTCGTCTAAGGAGTAAATTTACATACAGGGAAGGAAACATTGTAACCAAAGTTCAAAGGTCGTCTGTTTCAGATGCGTCAAACTTCGTCTGCAAGTGGGAAAGGGTTAACGAGAGTTATTTCTTGAAGAGATAGTTTACGTTTATGTAATGCCTATGTCGATCTTTAAGTTTTAGGTCTAAACTATTAATCATATGCTATTTGTCACCGGATGACCTTATTTGTTATCTACTTACTTAATTTTTAATCAGTATTGCCTCGTGTCAGTAATACTTCTCTGACAAAACTTTCTCGTTTGTATGTACTGTATTAGGCGAGTCGTCATAACCATGTCGGTAACAACAAGGGCAATTAAACAAAGGTGTCGATGAAGGAAAGGGCCAATCACGTGACTTCTCTGACAGAACTTCCCCGTTTGTATGTACTGTAGTTGGCGAGTCGCCATTAAGCAGTTGGTACCGACAATAGCTATCGCACAAAGGGTCTTTGTAGGTAAGGGCCAAACACGTGACTTCTCTGAAAGAACTTTCTCGTGAGTATGTACTGTAGTGGGCGAGTCGTCATAACCCTGTCGGTTACACACACCAAGGGCTATCGAACAAGGGTTCATAGTCGGAAAGGGCCAAACATGTAGCTTCTTTGTCATGGAACTTCCTCGGTTGTATGTACTGTAGTGGACGACTCGCCATAACCCAGTCGGTAAAAACAAGGGTTATCGAAAGAAGGGTCGTGGTAGGAAAGGGAGGGCCGAACATGTTCGTGGTCGGAAAGGCCCAAACACGTAGCTTCTCTGTCATAGAACGTCCTCGTTTGTATGTACTGTGGTGGGTGACTCGCCATAACCATGTCGGTAACAACAAGGGCTATCGAACAAGGGTTCGTGGTCGGAAAGGGCCAAACATGTAACTTCTCTGACATACTTTCCTCCTTTGTATGTTCTGTAGTTGGCGAGTCGCCATAACCCTGTCGGTAACAACAAGGGAAATCGAACAAAGGAGTCGTAGTAGGAAAGGTGGGGGCCAAACATGTATCTTCTCTTTCATAAAACTTCCTCGTTATTTATGTACTGTAGTGGGCGAGTCGCCAAACTAACCCTGTCGGTTACAAAAAGGGCAATCGATCAAGTGGTCGTGAGTTCGATTCTTGACGCAGTCACTCGGCCTTTCCGATAATAAATTATTGACATTTTGGCTAGCGTCTTTCGTCTTCTTGCACTTCAAAATCCATTCTGTAGTGTTTAGATAGAGGGATAAGATTAATTGATTGATTGATTGATTGAGGTTTTATCGCAGTTTTCAACATTTTTCAGTCAGATTACGGAGGCCAGTCCATCTTCCCATGTGTTTCCTGGGGTTTTGAACACCAGTACTCCGTACATCAGTATTTTACAAGCAACTAGCCACTTTCTTACATAGTCTGATAGCTTTTTGGTTGTAAACGAACAACGCGTGTCGCATTTACCTGTTGTCAAACATCCGACAGAAAGTTGGCCGAGTGTGGATTCGAACTCACAACCCTTTGATTGTCAGCCCGCTTCTCTACCGACTGATTTATCGGGGTGACCAGGTGTCCGGAGATTATTCCATACTCCCGTGGTCACGTTATTGTGTGCACAAACTATATATGTTGAATCGTCTAGGTACAATGTGCACCTTAGTAATCCAGGGATCGTAGACAAGTGTACTATCGCCTTGATATAACTGATATATTGTTGAAACGGCGTAAAACGACAACATGAATCATCATGTGACACCAAAACGGTGATACATCAAGAAACGTTTCCCGCCCAATTTGACTCAATTGAAAGAGACATGTAACATAGAATCATTATGCGACACCAAAACGATGATACGTCACGAACTCTTTTCGTCCGATGTGGTTCAATTGTAGGAGACATGTAACATCATCTTGTTTCAACAATATAGTTATCCAGATCGGTAATCAGATTGATACAGTCAGATCAGTTTATGTCTAGCCGTACACTCAACCTATCTTATTGGAAGTACCACTAAGGTTGTAGGAAAGAAATGAAGAAGAAAAAAGACAATCATACAACATGGTAGTAAATAAACAATAAATCTAAAACCCCTGCGACTCAGTTTTCCTTAACCCTTTGACTGCTAGAACCAATTTTGTGAAGTCTGTGCCACCATTTTAGAGCCAGCCCAGCCGGTATCTCTCAACAGTTTTATCTTGATATTCATAGAATTGGCTATGGACTTTTCCATATGCAAAGCTGGACGAGTCAAATTATAAATAAGGATTTGAAGGTTTAAGGCTTGGTTCATCCCATATCTACCCCTGGATAAGCAAACACGAAGCATTTGCTATGTGTGTGGATTAAGACCAAGCAGATACAACTTTTGTTTAAACGTCGTCAATTTGTCACAGTAGATTTAAATGAATTTATGTCACAAAAGGTTTGGATGAAACCAGATAGCATAAATGTACAGGTATCTCTCTATTTATTAAAGCGTTCTGTTTTCAATTGGGCCTGGTCTATATAAAGATACGCTTATTTAGAACTAAGCTGTTTACGTAGTTGTGTCATATAAACGGAGGGCGCATTATGATGTGGTACATGTATGCTGTAATCCTAATTGGAATACAAAACATATGGATAAAGCAAGGTGATTGAATTTGTTTTTTCATCTTCTACGTGTTCGATTAAAACTAATTTTGCAAAAGTACCTAAGTGCTTGTAGATCCATCAAAGTTCGAGAGTGATTTATATAAGTTGCTACACAACTTGTTAGCCAATCCACATGACAACATATGTTGCAGTTTGTATGCACCAATGTTATGAAAATATATAAAATATTGTTTAAATTAAAATGCACTTGATGTATTCAGATTTACCTAATGTTTTCAGGCGCTAAGTTGCTCAATACGTTAACAGCGGTGCAATCAGATACGCCTAAAGTTATCGTGTGCTAAGTTGAACATTACCGTAACGGTGGTGATATCACATTCAGCTGATATTGTCAGGAGCTAAGTTGAACATTACCATTACAGTGGTTCAATCAGATTCGCCTAATATTGGCAGGCGCTAAGTTGAACATTTCTTTAACAGCGGTGCAACCAGATTCGCGTAATGTTGTCATTTGCTAAGTTGAACATTGCCTTAACAGCGGTGCGATCAGATTCGCCTGATGCTGTCAGGCGCTAAGTTAAACATTACCATAATAGTGGTGCAATCATAAACGCCTAATGCTGTATGGCGCTATTTTGAACATTACCTTTACAACGGTGCAATCAGATTCGTCTATCGTTGTCAGGCGCTAAGTAGCACATTAACTTAACAGCGGTGAAATCAGATTCGCCTTACATTATCCGGCGCTAAGATGTTCATTACCGTAACAGCGGTGCAATCAGATTCACCTAATATTGTCAGGCGCTAAGTGGAACATAACCGTAACATGGTGTAATCAGATACGCCTAATGTTGTCAGTCGCTAAGGTGAACATTACCATAACAGCGGTGCAATCAGATTCGTCTATTGTTGTCAGGCGCTAAGTTGAACATTACCTTAACAGCGGTGCAGTCAGATTTGCCTTATGCTGTCAGGCGCTAATTAGCACATTAACTTAACAGTGGTGCTATCAGATTCACATAATATTGTCAGGCGCTAGGTTGAACATTACCTTAACAGCGGTGTAGTCAGATTTGCCTTATTTTGTCAGGCGCTAAGTTGAACATTACAGTAACAGCAGTGCAATCAAAATCGTCGAATATTGTCTGGCGTTATGTTGAACATAACCTTAACAGCGGTGCAATCAGATTTGCCTAATTTTGTCAGGCGCTAAGTTGTTCATTACCGTAACAGCGGTGCAGTCAGATTTGCCTAATATTGTCAGCTGCTATGTTGCTCATTACTATAACAGTGGTGCACTCAGATTCGCCTAAAATTGTCAGGCGCTAAGTTGAAACATTACGTTAACAGTGGTGGAATCAGATTTGCCTAATGTTTTCAGGCGCTAAGTTGAACAATACCATAACAGTGGTGCAATCAGATTCGCCTAATATTGTCAGGCGCTGAGTTGCTCATTACCGTAACCCATGGTGCAATCAGATTCGCCAAAAATTGTCAGGCGCTAAGTTGAACATTACGATTAGAGTGTTGCAATCAGATTCGCCTAATGTTGTCAGGCGCTAAGTTGAACATTACTATAACAGTGGTGCTATCAGATTCGCCTAATATTGTCAGGCGCTGCTTTGCCCTACCGTAACACAATGGCTACGCACAAAGGGACTTTGTAGGAAATGGCCAAACACGTAATTCTCTGACATAACTTTCTCGTGAGTACGTATTGTATAGGGCGAGTCGTCATGACAAGGGCTGTTGAACAAGGGTTTGTGGTCGAAAAGGACCAAACACGTAGCTTCTTCCTCGTGTGTATGTACTGTAGTGAGTGACTCGCCATAACCCAGTCGATAAAAACAAGGGTTATTGAAAGAAGGGTCGTGGTAGGAAAGGGATGTCTGAACATGTTCATGATCGGAAACAATAAATCTAAAACCCCCCTGCGACTCAGTTTTCCTTAACCCTTCGACTGCTAGAACCAATTTTGTGAAGCCTGTGCCCACCATTTTAGAGCCAGCCCAGCCGGTATCTCTCAACAGTTTTATCTTGATATTCATAGAATCCCAGATCTGCCCTTGGAAAAGCAAACACGAAGAATTTACTTTTTGTGTGGATTTAGACAACGCAGATACATATATTGTTCTTCAAAGGTCGTCAATTTATCACAGTAGATTTAAATGAATTGCTCACACACAAAAATCGCATGTTTGAATGAAACCAGATAGCATGAATGTACAGGTATCTTTCTATTTATTAAAGCGTTCTGTTTTCAATTGGGCCTGGCCTATATAAAGATACGCTTATTTTAGAACTAAGCTGTTAACGTATTTGTGTTATATAAACGGAGGGAGCATTATGATTTGGTAGGCTGTAATCCTAATTGGAATACAAAACATATGGATAAAGCAAGGTAATTGAATTGTTTTTTTTTTTCATTTTTCTACGTGTTCGATTAAAACTCATTTTGCAAAAGTACCTAAGTGCTTGTAGTTCCATCAAAGTTCGAGAGTGATTTATATAAGTTGCTACACAACTTGTTAGCCAATCCACATAACAACATATGTTGCAGTTTGTATGCACAAATGTTATGAAAATATATAAAATATTGTTTAAACTAAAATGCACTTGATGTATTCAGATTTACCTAATTTTGCAGACGCTAAGTTGAACATTACGTTAACAGCGGTGCAATCAGACGCTAAGTTGAAGATTACCTTAACGGTGGTGCAATCACATTCGACTGATGTCGTCAGGCAATAAGTTGGACATTACCATTACAGTGGTTCAATCAGATTCGCCTAATATTGGCAGGCGCTAAGTTTAAGAACACCTTAACAGCGGTGAAATCAGATTCGCCTAATATTGTCATTTGCTAAGTTGAAAATTACCGTAACAGCGGTGCGATCAGATTCACATGATGCTGTCAGGCGCTAAGTTAAACATTACCGTAACAGTGGTGCAATCTGATTCGCCTTATGCTGTATGGCGCTAGGTTGAACATACCTTAACAGCGTTGGAATCAGATTCGCATAATGCTGTAGTGCGCTATGTTGAACGGTTCCTTAACAGTTGTGTAATTTGATTCGTCTAGTGTTGTCAGGCGCTAAGTAGCACATTACCTTAACCCCAGCGGTGAAATCAGATTCGCCTAATATTGTCAGGCGCTAAGTTGCTCATTGATTTAACAACGGTACAATCAGATTCAACTAATATTGTCAGGCGCACCGTTGAACATTACCTTAACAACGGTGCAATCAGATTCGCCAAATGTTGTCAGGCGCTAGGTTGCACATTACCGTAACAGCGGTGCAATCAGATTCACCTAATATTTTCAGGCGTTAAGTTGCACAATACCGTAACAGCGGTGAAATCAAATTCGCTTAATATTATCAGGTGTTAAGTTGCTCATTACCGTAACAGTGGTGCTATCAGATTCACATAATATTGTCAGACGCTAAGATGAACATTATGTTAACAGTGGTGCAATCAGATTAAATAATATTGTCAGGCGCTAAGTTGCTCATT
>JASEVX010000001.1:236242092-236429704 GCA_031761405.1 Serripes groenlandicus
ACTTATCCTTAATTTGTTTTATTGTACACAGGCAATGTAGGTCGCTCCCCTGAAGAAATGTGGCCCTTGTCCTGCGACCCTGCTGTAACACTGATTACTGTAACCGACCCACTGTAACCACAACAAAACAACAACTAAAACAACAACAACTACTACAACAGCGCCTGCGACATCGAAGACAACGACGGCGGTAACGGCGAAACCCACAGGTAACACTATCAAAGAGTAACTACATACGTAAAAAGACATCGAGTTTGAGACCAGCGAAGGTCCAGATCAGTCTGCGCGTCTGGATCTTGCGTGGTCGCTATCTATTGGTGCACATGTATACCCTGTGTGTATTTGTGAAGCCCTTAAATGGAGATAATGAACCAAATATCGATTAAATCGATATGCAATTTGCTTGTAATTGCCTTTAATTTCAAAACCTCGGATAGTTCGGTTTTATGAGCCATGTTCATTAAGTTATTTTGATCTCTAGATATAAGTAGTTTCTTTCAAGTAAATATTTTTCTTTTTATTGAATTGGCATTTATCGTTGCATTTCAAATAGTTTTCTAGGAGGCCTGACGTTTTCAAGGTGCGCGCGCGCGCGCGCGTGTGTGTGTGTGTACTACATACTATTAAGGTACTACATGTATATGATGGACTATTTTTAGGACCAGCGTGCAGTCCCGCCTTTCCACCATGTACCCGGCACACATCTGTGTATAAAAATACACGGACGCCACTAAAACGTGGGAGGAGGCACGGAAGGACTGCCAGGGGGGACCACGCGGACTTGCTAGTTATTAAACCGACAATGACAGACTTAAGTTATATAACTACGTAAAGGACACGTCGCATGGACATCGTAGTGAGTGAGTTATATACCGCCTCGGGGTCTTGTGGTAGATCATCCACCTCTGGACACGAGAGGTCGCGGGTTCATTCCCCAAGTCGGGTAATACAAATTACCTAAACAATGGTAGAAATGGCGTTCCCTCCTTCGCGCTAGGGATTCTAGCGTGAGCTTTTTTGAATGACTCGCTGGTGTCAGGATAAATGGACTAGCAGTACTAGTAATTAACAGAGGAAACATCGTGTCTTAAATGAAATATTGTTGAAAGTGTCTTGTTATAAAACACCAAACTAACAAACTAACAATCGTTCAAATAACTGCTGCATATACCTAACAGAAACGAATCCATCAAATTAACCCATTTTCAGATACAACAAATCTGCAACAGCTGTCTCTAAAAAAAATAAGTAAAAAATAATTTTGAATCAAGATGATAACTTTGTGGCAAAAGGATAAACTCTCCTTTTTCAACCATGTTTTCAAAAGTCGTTGCTGCAGACTGGATTATTATTTTTTTAAAAATCTCTGTATATCTTCAAAATTCTTAACAATATGTATGACAATTCTGTATATCGAATTTAAATTTAACTATAAAAGTGTTTGTAAAATGCATTGTCTTAATAATATATGCCGTCCATGAAATAGCATTTTCATTATTAAAAAGGAGCATATCCCACACAGAAGACTATTTATCCCATTAGTGGAAGACGCATGACGCGTGTCACAAATAACTTGTGTAGTCAATCATCAGTATAAATGAATGGTCAACCATGGTGTTCGAACCCACGAACCCTGGATTGACAGCCCTCTTAGTTACCAGACCGATTAATTGGAGCTCGAGACAAAACGAAAGAATGCAAGCCATATATTCTTCATTGACAAACATTTGATTGCTAACCTGAGTATCAACCTTTCTCATGAAGAAATTTCCATATGGCCATATTTTAACCCCCCCCCCCCCCCCCCCCCCCCCCCCCCCCCCCACATACAGACCCTTTCTGGCGCCTCTGCAAAGCAGACAACTTGTGACAAAAGCAGAAATTGCTCAAAACGAGCAATTTCTCCTTTTGCCACAGATAGTTTCACTTTCTTTGTTTAGTAATTATACCTTTTTATAGGGCTTTATATTTATATAGTTTGTGCCCTGACGTTTTCAAAGTTATCTGAAACAGATTTGGGTTTTGGGGGATTAGGTTAAAACAAATCAAACAATTGAGCAATCTTTAAGAGAATCTCCCAAGGAACATGCATGAGAGTTTGCATCAAATCAGGTCAGTGGTTTCTGATGGTATTTCACTCTTCATCAATATAAGTCAACACGCCCCTGCTCCTGGAGTTAATGTTAATTGAAAATTTACAAGCATTGAAGTTATTTGGTAGAACGACCTTTGGGATTTTTGTTATCAGGCTAGATGGTTTTCGAAACGCGGCATTAAGCTATTAAAGGCAATATTTGTTACGAATCAACTTGAATTCTTAAATCCGATATGCAAATTAGACGCAGTATATTAGCCAATCAAAACAATAAATATGTTCTGTCCGGTACACTCGATTGCCGAACACGGTTTTTGCATCACATATATGATGCACGAGAACCGGGTAGTTTTTAACGAGTTTACTGTTGGTTTGTTTGTGATGCATGAAGATTGACGTAGCTTAGAATACAATCTCGGATCTATGAATTGAAGATATCTAGTAGATTCATGGCACATTTCTGGGATTTTAATCAGACACTTGGTTATTGAGGAGAGTAATTATGAATTTCTTTGGTCAAACCCAATGCATTAAAAGGATATGGTAGAGGGTCAGCCTAGAGACATTTATGTGCAATTTCTTGAAAATCGACCCAGAAGTTTCTAAAGTAACAGCTTTTGTATTTTATCCGATTTCTGATGCCGTTGAAACCAGATTTCAACATTGATTCAAAATATTTGAACGTTTACGAGATGACACTGAGAGCCTACTCGAAATGAAGCTTTATCGCAATTGACCAAGTGGTTAAAGATACGATGTTTTAAAATATGCTGACGAACGCATGACGCACAACAAATGTGGACGGACACAGGGGTGTAAGCTCACACTTGAAAATAAAAGATAACTGTACTTCATTTAATCCGACTTCTTTGGGCCAATGTCGCAGGCCAGTGTGTGTGTATTGGGGACAGGACGAACTATTTGCCCAATGCCCACTGTCTAGCTAAAACAGGTGTATTTATATTTAAACAAAGATTACTGGATCCGATTGGACGATCCTAAACAGAACAATAATTTTATATTCGTAAATGGTGAAAACATTGATAACATAATGTGGGCATCGGTTCAACCAAGTCACGGTCATGAAAGCTGTGTACGACTCATTTTCGACGGCCATTTTCTCTGGGGAGATCGTTTGTGTTCTCAAGTGTATCTTTATTGCAGACGATGATTACTGGATCGGATTGCACGATCCTAAAAAGAACGATTATTTTATATTCGTAAATGGTGAAAACATTGGTAACCCAATGTGGGGTTCAGGTCAACCAAGTCACGGCGATGAAAGCTGTGTACGACTCATTTTCGACGGCCATTTTCTCTGGGGAGATCTTTTGTGTTCTCATCGATTCGCTTATATTTGTCAAAAGTAAATGTAGATAAATAACATATATATTTCCGCATGTTCAGATTTAACTTTAAAGTTAGCGCATCCGGTCAACCCAAAAACGGCCCACCCAATGGCGGCTATGTTTATGACATATAACAACAGCTTAAACAATTATAGTACAGGGTCAGCCTTGAAAAACGTCTTTGTAATAACTTGAAAATCAACCCAGCAGTTTCTGTGGAACAGCTTTTCAAAGATATTTCAATTAATCACCTTTCTGATGCCGTTGCAACCATATTCCAACATTGATTTAAATCAAATACAACTTTCAATATCCATCATTTTGGGCCAATTTCAATGGCATGTGACGGTCGGGAAGTAGTTTGAAAGCTATGATCAAATACTTTCACATTACTCTTTGTTTAGCTAAAATAAGTGTATCTTTATTGTAGACGATGAGTACTGGATCGGATTGCACGATGCTAAACAGAACAATCATTTTATATTCGTAAACGGTGAAAACATTGGTCACACAATGTGGGGTTCGGGACAACCAAGCCAGGACAACGAAGACTGCGTACGACTATATATGGACAACCATCTCCACTGGGGAGATCAATTGTGTTCTAGACATTACGCTTATATATGTCAAAAATGAAAGAAGATAAATAAAAAGAAATATTTGTCACTACGTTCCGAGTAAATTTCAATTTGACTTTCAGATCATTGATTTAATGTGTGAGTGGTGAAAATATTCGTGACGCAATGTGGTTTTTGGGTTAACCAAGTCAGGTCGACGGAAGCTGCGCACTGACCTTTTCTTTGGGTAGACTAGTTCCATCCCAGCCATTTCGCTTATATTTGTAAAAAAAAGACAAATAGATATATTCAAATAACAATCTTTATAATTGAGCCGTTCCGTGAGAAAACCAACAATGTGGACTCGGATCAGCCTATGCATGCCGTGCAGGCTAACATGGACAGAAACGTTTCGCCTCCTGTGGATTTTATGTTTCATGAATCATTACTCTATCCCCCTGAAACGGAATGTATCGGTCCTGATTAGCCTGCGCCGAATCCGCTGGCTGATCTAGATCGATACATTACGTAGAGTCCATAATGATGGTTTTCTCATGTGTTAATATGAGATCAATCAATTTCCATTTCGCATACTTAGTGTTTGAAGTCAGACGAAAAGCATTCAAATACCTAGTTGTCTGGTAAACCGCTTTGAAATCTTATTTATTGTACATTGATTGCGAAACAAGCATTCAGCTTACATTGATCGCGCGAGGTGACGTAACATGTACTCTGTACTTGATCCGTCTGTGTGGAGAAAAATATCTACGACTGAACCCGCTCATCACAGGATTCAAACCAGGGACCTTTATTGCATTCTCTGTAAATGTTACATGTTGATATGTCAGGACTTTATTCCTACACCATCTGGCAACTTGTGCATGTTAATTATTTTCTGTTTGTAAATCACTCATGTTGGCTATGGATATGGTTAATGTTATGCCCATACAATTCTGTTCTGTTAAATTGCGAGAGGCCGACACTCTATCACTGCACCACCGTCAATCCGCTTGTCTTAATAAAAGATAATTAATCATTTTATTTGTATTTTCATTGTTAAGTAATGATTTTCAATCCTGAACAGAATGGGCATTTTAGATGTGTAAAAGTTGACAATTTTCGAAACACGCATCGACGAAAACTTGATGATTTTCTATGAATGTCAAGCACCGACATCATTTCAGTGGCAGCCTATCAATGTATTAAGCATTTTCGTTTATATTTTCCAAAAGAATAGTAAGAAATAAGTAAACCTTTTCATGCATTTTGAAGTAGGCCTTCAGGCGTTTAAGCTTTAATTAGCCTGAATCAATATACACTGAACCAGAACCATGTTTCAGTAGCTTTCCATGACAACAGACTAAGAAATGGTTCAAAATGGATATTCACGATTAACCCTTTCGATACTGAATTTCTAAAATTGACTTATCCTGTTTGTCCATTGGGGGAGCCCATCGTCAATTTTAGGATTATCAAGATAAAGGTTGAGTTGAGGAGCTTGGCTAGACATCTTTAAATGTGTGACAAACAGCTGTACGTCGAGATTCTCTGTATCTAAAATTCCTTGTTTCGTTTTATTGGGGTTTTAACCCGTTTTAAACTTTATTTCAGTTAAATCACGGCGATAGTTTACTTATTACTTATTCACGATCACTGTTCCAAATCCCCGACGTTAACCACTCGGCCACGGCGTTTTCTTTTTTAGAACGATTCAATAACAAATTAATTAAAGTATTTCTTATACTTGAACCGCGTGAATAAACTCTCTTAACACCCAAGTTACTTTGCTACAGTTCCTTCATCTGCCGGGGTACATAAATTGAAACACGTAATCCCTTGACTGTTGGAATCGATTTTGTAAAGGCTGGCCAGCCGGCGCACCCGTGCCGTCTCACCAGGGTTTATACGGTAAGCTACCAAACTCGACATTGTTATCATGATATTTCTAGAATTAGCTATGGACCTGGTAAATCAACTGGAATACTGGTGAAAAACAAGAGGGCCATGATGGCCCTAAGATAGCTCACCTGAATTATGCCATGTAATTTCAAATGCAAAACACATCAAGACAATTATTCTGACAAAGTTTCAAAATGCTCAAGTTCAAAATGCAAACTGCAGTGTTAACAAGATTTTCCTTCATTTTGGCCTAGTGACCTAGTTTTTAACCCATATTCGAACTTGGCCTAGATATCATTAAGACAAACATTCTGACCAGATTTGAAGCCATGCGGCTTTTAGTGTTAACAAAATGTTCCTTCAATTTTGCCATGTGACCTAGTTTTTGACCTGGCATGACCCATATTCGAACTTGGCCTACATATCATCAAGACAAATATTCTCATTAAATTTCAACAAGCTCAAGATAAAAGTGAAGCATCCATGCTGATAACAATATTTTCCTTCAATTTGGCATTGTAACCTAGTTTCTAACCCAATATGACCCATATTCGAACTTGACCTAGATATAATTCAGACAAACATTCTGACCAAATTTTAAGCTGCTGAAACTAACAATGTGGCCTCTGGTGTTAACAAGATCTTACTTCAATTTTGCCCCCCTTTTTGTGTTAAATGTCACTTTGACTTTGACCTTTGAACGAATTATCTCAAATTGGGGTAATCTACTGGTCATGCCCAACCCCCCTTCCCAGTTTGAGTACTGTAGGTCCAAATATTATCCAGTTATCAATCGGACACGTTTTTGTCCTCCAACGGACTGACATGTTCAAAGTAATATACCCCCTTTTGTTTAAAAGGGGAGCTATCATAAGTTTACTGTACACCTTAAGGTAACAAATTCACATTTAACATAATCATCAAAATACATGTAACTGTTCTGAAGTCACTCCCCAATCAACTCAATCCATTCCGAATTCTTCTTTTTTGTTTTTACACAAAAGATCCCATCTCTGAGGAAAGGATACAAATTGGACAAGGCATTCACAAACCGACCTTCTGGACATAAAGACAGACTGAGAGTGATCTTCCCTGTCCCCAGTCGTATAAACATCCTGGAGGTCTCTGGAGAATGCTCATGACATTAACCCTTTCCCACATATAGACGCTTTTTGACTCCTCTGCTGCAGACGACTTTTGAAATTGGCTGATGATAAGCCATTTCCCCTTTTGCCACAATGTTTTCAACTTCTTGCATCAATTATATTTTCATTTATAGAGATATTCCAATTTTAAGGCTAAAAGGTTTTAAAGTCGTCTGCTGCAGATTTTTAGTATGCGGGAAAGGGTTAAGAAACCAATCAACTACATACCTATATGTACGTGTAATAAATGTTATCCTAATTGCCACTTTTATAACTCCAATACCTCTAAAGGTCGGTTGTTCAGTGATGTGGCTCAAACGACAAATGTTTCAATATTTTCATGGCAGTGAATTGTAAAATGGAACATTTTTTTCAATGCATTTTTCAGTGGCAACTGGTAGGTAAAAGATACCAGTTGAAACAGTGGAGATTCAGATTAGCCTGTACATCTGCTGTCTAATCAGAATCTACACAAATTGACAGAAGCTCCCGACACGCTTATGTAAGAAAAATGTAAACAGTGTAGATCTTGATTTTGATCAGGATGTGTGAATGCACAGGCTGATCAGGATCTTCACAAGAGAATAGGAAATGTACCTTGCCCAAAGACACTCCAACATGACTGTCGTGACCTGGGATTGAATGTAAGACACCTTAAAAGGGAAGTATCAGTCCAAGACTGACCTGGAGTGAATGAACCCAGATGAATAAAAAAGAGACTATAGCATCCTCCATGATGCTTGCAATCTAGTCATACAAGCATTCTGGAAGCCTATAACCCTTTCCCACATACAGCAAATCTGCAGCAGACAACTTTGAACATGTCTACTCAAAAATATGGAAAATCTTGTAGGTATATATACTGAAAAAAGTTGAAAACATTGTCACGATATTTCAAAAGCAGTCTGCTGCAGATGTGTCAAAGTGCATATATCGGTGGGAAAGCGATAAAGAAAGGTTATGATCAAGATCCTACTATAAAAGTTTGCAATTTGATCGTAATTATATTAAATATCAAAACCTCTCATGCTCCAAATATGAGAACAGCCCAACATTTTCTATTCATCTTGATTTTACCATCATCATGGTTTAATTTAGAAAAATCTAAAAACAAAGGCTTATCTCGAAAAATGAAATTGGGAGGCACGGGCGCATTCTCAAACGTACAACATGGTGACTCTATCCTTCCAAAAGAATTTCTGGGAGAATAAACAGAATAAACAAGTACGAAACGAGATTTATGTTCAAGCCAATAGTTGTCTTCATGCTAAACAGACGACAATACAAAACAAGGATTCCCCGTAATCAATGTATTATTGTTAGCTCCTCAACCATCTTCACCAGGTCATCTCTCTTTATTCCACTACTATCATCAACCTGTAGAGAATAGATCCATTGATCTTGACACCAGCCAGTCAGATGTAATGCTAACCTCCTGAGAGAAAAGGAGAGCAGCCATTTCTACCAGTGTTAAAGTCTTAGAATAGATGCAAGTTAGTTTAACCCTTCACCACATCTTACGACTATCTTAGCTACTATAGTGTGATAAAACGGTTATCGGACGTAAATCCGGACTTACGTCCAAACTTACGACAATCTTAGTTAAGACCGAGTTACGACCGTTGATAAAACGGGCCCCAGAGCTCTAGATAAGATTAATGTTTTGTGTTCTAAAACCTGTATTTGCCATTTAAACCCCGTGTTTTGGATACTCAAAATAATCGTCTCAACGAGACCATCCTTTTAAGTACACACAACATAGGGTTCGAGTAGGTGATAGTTGAAATAGTATTTGTTGATTGACAATTATGGCCACCAAGTATTTCCCTCCATAATTGTAAGGCACCTTACAAAACCTGGTTAAGTAATAGCACACATTTTAAGAAAGAGGTGAAACATTGATAGATATCGAATGTTTTGTCTAGCAACTTCTCCTTCATTCATATTGTTTTGGCATTTACTCCATTGAATGCTCTCAAAATGGGTTGAAAAATATCAAAGGGCAATTACTATGTAAAGAAAATGTCTAATCTAAACAAGCCGATAGTGTGCTTTTTGTATTGTTTAAGTTTCATTGAATTCCAGTCAGTTGATTGATTAGTGTTTTAACGCCGTTTTCATCTATTGTTCAGTCACATCACATCGGCTAGTTCACCTTCCCCATTTGTTTCCAAGCTTTCTCACATCAGTATTTCACATAACTGACTGGGTCTCAACATAGACCGTGAGCCCATTGGTGCAAGACAAATGACATATGAGCCGTTCCACGAGAAAACCAACATTTAGGTATCTGCGTAAAGTATCGACCGGATCAGCTTTAGCATGCCGCGCAGGCTAATCCGGACAGACACGTTTTGTCTCCTGTGAATTTTCTGTTTCAGGAATCATCACTCTATTCTCCTGAGACGGACTGTGTCGGTCCATATTAGCCTGCGCGGACTGCGCAGACTGATATAGATTGATACATTACGCAGAGTCCATAATGTTGGTTTTCTCGTGGAACGGCTCATATGACCCATTGACTTTTTTCAAATATCGTTAAGAAGGTTGGGCTAAATAGGGTTCAACGTCACAAACCCTGAATTGAAAGCCCCGTCTCTATACTTCAAATTCCAGCCAGGAGTTATTTAGAAATAGTACAGACAGGGAGAACTAATGTTTGTTTCAAGGACTGCCTTGTGGGTGTAGTGGCAGTGTGTCCCTCTCAGGTGTGGTATTGGGTTCAATCCTCTGTCATGTCATACCAAAGTGGTAGTCCCTTCTCAGTGCTCAGGATTATGGGGTTAGCATTACGACTGACTAACTGGTGACAGGATAAATGAACTAGTAGTACTGTTAACTGTTAAATGCCATGAAATAACTGGGTTTTTTAAAGGCGTGTGTAACACCAAACAAACAAACAAATTCATGCAATTCTACCTGTAGACCTTGAACAACGTCTGACATGTTATCTCTATGAAGATCAAGAAAACTCTCGATCATAGGTGAGATGGTTGGAAGGGTTTTATAAAATGTCAATGCAACGTATCAAGTAGCTACTGAGTTATGGACTCTTAATGTAGTTGCGCGCAAAACATCAACCAGAATTCCTATTAAAAAAGGGCCATCAATTGCATAGTATAACTTAATTGATGGGTTATGGTTTGCATGATATGCAGGACGAAGCCATCTTCTTTGGGAAGCCTTGTATAAAGTAACAATGCAATACATCTAATAGTAATTGAGATATGGTGTTATATGTCTATTGCATGCAAATCCGTAGCCAAGTTGTGATGTCGACGCCAGGTGCAGTACCATAACACTCATATTCTCCGAAAAGTCGTTTTAAAAAGGCAATAACCTTTTAACATTTCTGAAATTGATAAACAGCGATTAACCAAAACCCACAGCTTGACCATTACGAACGTCTTGTCAATTTTTAGCTCACCTGAGAACAAAGTGATCATGGTGAGTTTTTGTTATTGCCCTTTGTCCGTCGTTCGTCGTAAATAGTGTGCTTGTTAACAAACATGAGTCCACTATTATCATCCAATCCTCATGAAGCTTGTTCAACAAATTGAAGGGAAATCTTGTTAACAAAAGTGTGTGCTTACTTGGCCGCAAAATGAGTTAGCGGCATTAACTATGTTGTTGACTTAACCCAGGTGAGCTTTCCAGGGCCACAATGGCCTTCTTGTGTGTGTTTTTTTAAATCGATAGTTATGGATATCGAAGTGCGGTATACCTTTTATTCGAAACAATTATAATTAAATTACTGTTTTGGAATTTTTGAATTTCTGTGTTCTGAATTGTGGTTTATTTCTGGTTTTATGATATATACCTGTACATTCATAACTTAGGCCGAGAAAATGCGGACCATAGGAAAGAACGCCTGGTTGGATTGTTGCGCGGTCCATTCACGCACCGCGCTATATGATGTTGCTTTGATCTTTTAACCATAGTTTACCATGATAGGAGGACCTATCATTACGATCAACTAAATATCAATGCCTTGGTCAAAATACAGTTAAAATTGATTGTTAGAAGACTTAATTATAGTTCATTTAAAATGAAATATATATTTCCAATATTTTAAATATTTGTTTACTTAATTCTTGTTATTGCGTTGCTATAATAAAATCCTACTGGTCCTTTATATACTATAATTTCCTGTTTATGGCATTCGGAACACTTCGGCAGACTACGTGTAAGATGTAGGTTACCGAAATTGGCCGAGGAGTGCCGAATGCGGTTTATGGATCTTTCCAATCTATTTATAAATATGTTAATCGCGTGACCATTCTATAAATAACTATTTTCAACTAGACAAACAAAGAATATAGTTAATTCTGCACGGAGAGGGTAAACAAATTCAACTCATCATCAAAGAGTAAATATGTGTAAATAAAAGCTTGATTAGAAGCTGTATTGGTTTTGAAAAATATGATTATGCTTATTTTAATAAATGTGTTGCAGGTTTTTAAATGTTATTTTATGTTTAATTCTTGTAATGTTACGATAAATAATAAATGAACCCCTCTTTCCCACATGTAGACGCATCTGCAGTAGACGAGTGTTGAAAACATTGAGGCAAAAGATGAAATGGCTCTTGATGAGCAATGTCTACATTTTTCATGATGTTTTGATTTAATTATAAAAAATACACTTTCACTATATAGAAACTTTCATTGATGTGTTAACGTGCTACATGGTTGAGTTATCTTTCAAATCCCCAGAACGGAAGGCACAGAGTTATCTATTCTGATTAATTATGCATGTCTGTCCGTCTCCTATTGAAGAACATTCACCACTTCGTAGAAAATAGTAATGTAATTTATGATTTTGTTTACTTGGCTACCGATTTTCATTAAAATGCCTCGCAATTGTTTACTAGCTCATTTACTTCAATAATGTAAGTACTAAATGTATTAATTAACTCTACCGGAGACGATTTTGGAAACATCTATGCAAAAGATATATATTTAAATTTCTATAAATTATAGTATTATAATTAAATAGAGTTGAAACCGTTACAGCAAAAGAAGAAATTGCGCATTATGAGAGATTTCACATGTTTAAAAAAGTCGTCTCCTGCACATGTGTCACTAGGCGTCCGTACATGGAATAAGTGAACCGAGTATATTTCGTCGGAAGACTGTTTCGCTCCACCGCTCCACCGCTCCACCGCTCCACCTTTGTTTGCTACATTTTGTAGCAATTGTTGTACTTGTAAGCTATATAATTCGACGGGTTTCACCAGACATATATGCATTTATATGTCTCTAGGTTTCTATATAGTTGACACTGTTAATAATCTTTAACCAGTATTTTATGACTGACTGAAGAATGAATTGTGATTTAAATCTTCTTTTTCCGTCATATTGGTATATATAAAGTATAAATATTTTTGTAAATGGAGTCGCCGCTTATGTGCAGCGACATCTCCTTTTCCTATAATGATTTCATAATTCGTTTGCTCCGAATTCAAAATAAATTAAACGAAAGAGCCATAATGGCCCTGGATCACTCACCTGAGTTATGTAATGTGATATGACGTGCCAACGACCAAGTATAATCACAATAAGTCACTTGTGGTCAGGTAAGCTAGTACTGGAATGTCCAACAGTTATTTCTTAATTATTGCTTAGTGATCCGATTTCTTTTGACTCGATATAACCCAAATTTGAACCTAGCCTAAATGACATCATTACATGCATTCTGACAAAGTTTCAACATGTTCATGTCAAATAATCAGCATCTAGATTATTCACTATATTTTAAATAATGTTGGCCTAGTGACCTATTATTTCGACTGACATGACCCATATTTACACATAGCTTAAAATACCATCTGGACCAAACATCTGACTTAGTCTCATCACCCTAGAGTCAAATTAAGTTGCGGCCCTCTAGGGTGCCAATCAGATTGTTGTTTAAATTTAGTCTGCTTGACTATTTATTGACCAAGCATGCCTATATTTAAGTTCAACCTATCTATCATTAAACAAACATTCTGACAAAGTGCCATTGCTCTAGAGTCTTAAATGCAGTCACCAGATCATTCACAAGTTTTCAAAAAATTCAGCTAGTGACCTAGATTTTGACCCATTATCAGCCGTATTCCACGTTGGCCCAGATATCACAAATACAATAATTCTGACAACTTTTCAACATGCTCAAATTAAAAATGTGGCTTCCAGAGTGTAAACAAGATGTTCCTTCAATTTGGACTAGTGACCTAGTTTTTGACGCGACATGATCTATATTCGAACTTAACCTAGAAATTATCAAGACAAACATATTTACAAGGTTTCAAGCTGCTGAAGTCAAAAATGTTGCCTATAGAAAGTTCACTATATTTTGTCCGGACATGACCTATTTCGAACTGAGCCTAGATATCATCAAGACAAAACATTTTGACAAAGTTTTAACATGCACACATTTAAAATGCGTTTTAGATTTTCCTTCACTTTGGCATAATTACTATTTTTTTACCCTGCATAACCCATCTTTGATCTTACCCCACATATTTTCAAGACAAACATTTTGACAAGGTTTCAAGTTTATGTAGCCAAACATACGGTCTCTAGAATGCTTACAAGTTTTCCTCAAATGTGACCTGGTGACCTAGATTTTGACCGAAGATGACATATATTCGAAATTAGGCTAGATATAACTAAGACAAATATTTTGATGACGTTTAAACATGCTAAATATAAAATTATGGCATTCAGATTGTTAACAATATTTGCATTTAATTTGACCTTGTGACCTATTTTGTTACCCAACATGACTAAGTTTCGAACTTGGCTAAGATTTGATAAACCTTCATGAATATTGGATGTAAAATGTAGCCTGTGAGGCTAATGGTGACTATGCACATCACACAATAGACTACGCAGTGCGACAGTCAAAAGGTGCCATCCCAATTGCTCACTGTTGTGTTTATTGTTTTAACCAATGAACTCACGTACGAAAGTGTATCCACTGCAAGCCACGCCTCTTAGCTAGTGTATCATATTTCTATATTACCCATGTATATCATGTTAATCTTTGAAGTATTAAAGATTATGCTAAGCTATACGGTTGTTCCTTCATTCTATATTATACACATTCACAACACTCACAACCATCAGGTGAGCTAAAAATAATGTATTGTGCGGAAAAGATACAATCTAAATTTATAACTACGTTAAGTAAATAATGAAGTAAGTGGTAAAGAAAATACATAAATAGAGGATCTTACATGAGTGCTTATTTGATATTGTTTTTATGAAACGAGTCGACTGAAATAATATGACGCGAGGCTCTGCCGAGCGTCATATTCGTTTCAGTCGACGAGTTTCATAAAAACAATATCAAATAAGCACGAATGTAAGATTCTATTTATCACATAACACCATAAAAAGATTGTTTTCAATCTTAAATTCGATCTTTCTTCTTCCTCATACAAACAGTGACCGAAGTTCACCCCGAAGTTCTAATGCATACTTCCACTGTAAAAAGTAGTCCCTATCAATAACCTTTTGATTTTATACAAAATTAGCATCAAGTCACTTATAACATTTCATTATCGAGATTTATTCTCTTTAAACAATATTTTTTAAAAAATGCCGAAATTCAGAACAATTGTAAACAATATAATGTCATTTAAAGTGACGTCACACTGGAGTGACGTCACACGCGTGCTGTGAGTCGGCTATTTATGTAACTAGTTACATATGATATTTATGTCACTGCTTTATGTCACTCCTGGAGTGCAAGTTATGTGATAAATTAAAATACTAAAATATCTGAGATTCGTTTGTTGTCCGAAAGTTTAACTGTTTTGGCATAATCTGTCAATTTCTTATATACATGTAGCCTATTTTGACGTATAAATGTGACCTTGACCTTTTGGCTTCATTATTTGTTCATGAACCAAAGACACTGTTTCATCGAGATGAACAATGAGATGTACATTATCTAATATAAATAACCTGTATAAAAGTCTCAGCATGAAAAAACTAATTTATTCTGACTTTGACCTTGAATTTTGACCTTCACCTTTAATTTAAGAGCCATGCTCTTACACCTGATATCGCACTATCTTGAGGTGAGAAATTGTGAATTGTTATTTGAAAAAATATTGGTGCATGTAGATAACTAATCTTACTTGTATGAAAAGAATTACATTAATTGTAAATAATGAAGTAAGTGATAAACAAAATACATGAATTAAAATACTGAAATGTCTGATATTTGCTTGTTGTCCGAAAGTTAAACTCTTTAACCATAAACTGTCAATTTCTTATATATGCTATTTTTACCCTTTAAATATGACCTTGGCATCTGTCCTTGTTCATGAACCAAAGACATGGTGTCATCAAGATGAACAAGGAGATGAATATTATGTAATATAAATAATGTATATAAAAGTTTCAGCATGGAAAAACTAAATTATTCCTTTATTCTGGCTTTGACCTTGAATTGTGACCTTGACCTATAACTTAAGAGCCTGGTTCTTGCACCTGATATTTCACTATCTTTAGGTGATCAATTGTGAATTGTTATTTGAAAATGCATTGGTGCACGTAGATAACTAATCTGACTTTTATGAATTTGAGTACTATATTTTGTAACAGCTATTTTCTGCTATTAAATGTAGCGTTTTTTTGGTAACCTATGCTAGATTCTGCCATTATGCTCCCTTATCAAATCAAAATCATAATCTTAAGAATTCAAAAGGACATGTATTGATGAATGCACACAATAGTTCAACAAAAGCTTCCAAAAAATAGCTTAAATACATAACAATTGTCAGTCATTGCTTTTAAGAACAGGTGTTGTTGGTTACTGGTACATTCATCAAATTGTCATGAGTATTCTTCTTCTTTGTATGTTTGATGAATATGTATACAGCTAAACAATCATAATGTACCATTTTAAGACACTTAAGTATGACAAATGCATCAAAAAAAGAATATGACAACAATTGAAAGTAAGTCAATTTCGTTGCCATAGAAAACTTGTATTGAACTGTCATAAAATAACGATATATTCTTCCAGCATGGATGAATAAGCTTGCCATTAGTTGTCAAAATACAGCAAAAACAAAGCATAAAATGTTGACAGTTAACTCCATTTAATTGATACCGCTAGATGCTCCCAAAAAGAAACTTGGGACAAATATATATGTTAATATGAATTAAGGCAAAGCCTCTGACAGTTTCGGCAAGTGCATTCAGTCTCAACAGATGTAATCCCCTGCTCGAAAGATTGATATGATGTTGTGCAATAATTCATTTACTTTTTGCTCAGTTGTCAATCCAGGGATTGAGAGTTTTAAGTCAAGCTAGGTCAACTTGCTTCCCGAATGTCAAAGACTGCTTTTACCAGTGAATTTAAAAATTTCACAGTGAGCTTGAAAGAGTATAGATTGGATAATGACCATGAAGTTATATCCCAAAAGTAATGATAAATGCATTAGCATGTGTTTATATGTCTCTGGATAAATGCATCAACATTTGAAAAAACAACAACATTTAAGCCAACTAATCTTGAAATCAAACTAGCAGTTACAGATGAAACTAGAGCCACCACTGAATGTGATAAATATCCCCGGACACCGCGCTGGTACGAAATTCCATCCAGAAGTTTAAAGGTATTCTCCGGACAAGAAAAAAGTAAGAAAGGGCAATAACTCTGTAATAAACTTAAATAGAGTTATGGATATTGTATACTGCACTCTCTCTCATTGTGCTTTACCATTGAATCAAGTTCTTTTAAAATTTCATCCAAAACTGTTCAAGTTATTCTCCAGACTCTAATGACTCTGTTGTTAGCTTAAATACAGTTATGGTTCTTGTGCACTGCACTTCCTCTCATTGGTCTCTACCATTGTATGTAGTTTTATAAAATTCCTTCCTATAGTTTTAAATTTATTTTTCGGATAAGAAAGTATATAAGGAAATGCAATAACTCTGTAATAAGGTAAAATAGAGTTATGGTTATTGTCCACTGCACTTCCTCTCAGTGAGCTCTATCATTGTATGTGTTTTATTAAATTCCATCTTGTAGTTTTAAAGATATTCTCCGGATAAGAAAAAGAACGAAAGGGCAATAACTCAGTAATTAGGTAAAATAGAGTTCAGGTTCTTGTACAATGCACTTCCTCTCATTGTGCTCTACCATGTATGTATGTATTTTTATTATATTCCATCCTGTTGTTTTAAAGTAATTCTCCGGATAAGAAAAAAGTAAGAATGGGCAATGACTCTGTAATTAGCTCATTAGTTTATTACAAAATATTCACTTTGAGCGTTATCTCCCTTTGCCACTGATTTCAAAAAACGGCATCTGACGGTCGTCGACAGGCAGAGGTTCAGGTTCGGGGATGCCGATGATGTTAGAGATAACCGCGTCTCGCAGAGCCGACATGTTCCAAAGCTGGGCATCAGATGCTGCCCCTGGGGCACCGACTTAGCCCCACATGAACATGTAGTTCACACCAACGAGGGCTAGGAGCACAATGGAGTGGTGCCCCTTGTAGTTGTAGAACTGGGACCCTCCGTTGGCAGGTCACCGGATACGTATTTGCTTGCCATCCAAGTTACCTAGCAGTAACCTGGTGAAAGTCCCACCGGCTGCGGTAGCCTGCAGCAACCTCCTTCTAGCCTCAGCTGTCGGTATGAGTCATTCCACCACGTCTCGAAACATCTCGGGTGTGAGCCTGGAGAAGTTGCGGAACGTCACCAAATCCTCGTTTCTCAAGAGCATCACGAGGTTGCCATACGCTCTCTGTTCCGGCCTGAGAGTTTTCCAACGGCGGACCCCCACCTCCTCTCCCGAGGGCGTGTCATCCAGATGCGCAAGATATGTGCATAAATGAGTGTGAGGTTCAACAAGAGCAGTCTGCATTCATTATCCATGGCCGTTGAACTAGGAAGACCATCCAGTATATAGATCCAGAACACGTCCCAGAATTCTATGTTAACGTATCTTTTTTGTTTTGCCAAAGTGGTAAAGATCGTCGCATGAGAAGGTAATGGAACGCAGGAGTCCGTAACAATCCGTATTTATCCGTATTAATTCGAAATTATTTGTATTCATCCCCATAAAAAGGTATATGTCAGTATTGGAACGCAAACTATCCGTATTGAAACGTTTCTGTAGGTAACAGTCCATACCAATACGCATAAGGAAATCTGTAATTAACGATCCGCATGAAACCGTATTAATCCACAACTTGGGTTGGCCCGCGGAATGATAGGTTTAGATTCGGGTTAGATACGGATTATATACGGATTAGATACGGATAAATACCTTCAGTTACGGATCATTACGGTTTTCTCGTCCGCGCTTGCATTTTGAAACTTTTAATAATTTGGACTCGGATCGTTTGAACACTGCGGATACGATACAGACAGTTACGGACTCTGCGGATGCGATACGGACCATTACGAATTGAACAGATAGATACGGACGAGCCATCCGTAGCACCCGCAGAATCCGTGTGTGTGTGTGTGTGTCTGACTAGGGCATTAGTTTGAAAGTTCTTCCCCGGACAAGAAAACAGTAAGAAAGGGCTCTAAACGTTATTCTCCGGATAAGAAAAAATTAAGAAAGGGCAATGACTCTGTTTTTAGCTCAAATAGAGTTAAAGTCCTTGTACACTGCATTGCCTTTTATTCTACTCAACCATTGTATGATTATTTTTTTTATTAGATACCATCTAGTAGTTTTCGAGTTACTCTCCAGACAAGAAAAAGTAACAAAGGTTTTTGCCAAACTATCTTGATATAAGACAAGCAGTTTAAAAAGTAAATTGTTATTTTACTTCTTTTCTGATGCCGTCTGGCAGCATTGATCTTAAACCAATCTGGGAAGGGCGACATAATAAATTGTTAAGCAAATTAACTTGAAAGAAGACCCCCAATTACCTGCCTTGACTTGAATAATTATAAATAAAGGTTAGATAAGAAAAATTAATGCAACAGTGTTATAAATTAAAATTATACTACAAACTCTCTCCTTTTCTCATGCCATCTGAGGATAATATTTTTCAACATGGTTTGAACACTTTTATAGAGCGTAACATAAAGAACTTTCCTGCCAAATTATGCAAAAATAAGAGAATACCTTAATGTTGTGTCACTTTACTTCTTTTCTGATGGGGCAGTTGCCATAATTCAACACAGAATGTATTCCGTTGAACATTTTGAAAGATAATTGGTAAAGTAGTTTAAAACCAGCCGTTTTTTAAAGAAATAGTTGCTGATCGATATTGCATAATGGATGGAGGGTTATCACAAAAGCTCACATTGAGCGTGGTGTGCTCAGATTTGCTAAAAACCAAATATAAATTACAGTTAATTGATTATATTGTATGTATTTAGCTACAGTGTAATTGATTTGAACTCAAAATTCCTGGCTTGACCAGGTGTTTTACCAGATAAAACTATAACGTCTCAAAATGTAGCTACACACATTCAATTTACGACCAAGATTGTCTTCAAAGAAAGTCACAAATGGTAAATGTCTCATTTTCATTACCAAAAAAAAGGGAATTCCTTATAAATCAGAGCTTGTGTTAGTTTAATTGTAGTTTAAAGTGCCTAACAAATGATGTTTTTCTAAATATTGAATTGTTATCTTCCAACACTGTTTTATTCTTATACGTGTTTAGACTTATGCAACCTTGTTCTCACCTATTTCCTATGTTAAATATAAGCATAGAAATACGATAAGAAGGAAAAAAGCCATGTTTTTAAAGGATAGGAATAATTTTATTAATATTTAAAGAGGATCACCAAAGGAACAATAGTGGCAAAGGGAGATAACACTCAAAGTGAATATTTTGTAATAAACTTTATTAGTGGCCAGGTAGAAGCTCGCGACTTATATTTTAATAGCTTTTCGAAAAGGACATGGGAAGACGAGTTATTATTAGAAAAAACACAAATTTGAATGTCTTGAACATATTACAATTGCGTGTATTTAAAAACACTAAGTTATAACACATCTAAAATGAAATAAATATTCCGATGTTTTAAGTATTTCCAGTTTCTTTTTTTTTTACTCGCATTTATGTTTGTTTTTTTGTTGTTATTTACGAAGACGAAACAGTCCCTATTAGACTTTCGGCAGACTGTTATGTGTCAATATCGAGATAATAATCACGTCGAATTATCATTTTAATAGCAATTTTAACTTACTGAATGTTATTTTCATGTTCAAAGAGATGTCTTGATTTGTGAAGAATGCATTTAATAATGTTTATCCATGTATATCTAAAATATGAACTGTTTCTAAGCAAAAACTGTTGATCACGTGACTAGCGAATACCGACTGCGTAGATCCCTTTTGCAGAGAGCCTTTCTTTACACTCACTTACAAATAGTTAACTATAGGCGATTTAACATGTTTGTTTGGTTCAAAACAAATGAAGAAAAAAGAACAAACTGAGATAAAACTGGTTTTAATAGAAAAATGAATTTCAATGAACACTCTCTGCTCATAAAGAGGGTGTAAAGAACGGCAACTCTGCGTAGAAGAATTGTTCACGAATCGGGTCTTTCGTACACAATTATTTCGTCTTTGATTTATTTGTTTGGAGTTTAACGCCGCTTTCAACAGCTTTGGTCATATCACGGCGGTCAGTGCACCTACCCATGTTTTCCTGGCTTTCCCACACCTGTACTTACACAACAATCTTTCGAAGCCACTGACTACTTTCTCACATAGATCAGAGGTGAGAGGCAATGGAAAACATCGCCCGAAAGAATGTCGCCGCAACCGGGTATCGAACCCGTGACCTCCAGATCACGAGTCAGATACGCTACCAATTGAGCTACCCGGCCGGGTTATTTCGTCTTTGACAATTTTAAATGTGTCATTAGATTCCCTACAGGCATTTTTTGCTTTGCGATCTGCATAGTGTTATGCATCATTGACACAAGGTCGCCTATCATAAATAATTTTAAAACATGAGTAGTTTGTAATTTTCATTATAAAAAAGGAAGGAAAGACTTACAAATAATTGTAGATTCAGTTTATGTTCGAAATAAAGTTTAAAATTATACAACAATTTCAATGAAATTTAACTGATAAACTGATATTATATTAGGGTGGTCTAATTTATAAATATTGGTCTACATTATAAAATTTGCTAAAGTATGATATAATTAGGATGCCAAGCTTATATCATCTTGAGAAAAAGAGTTTTCTTCAGCGATTTAACCCTTTTCTCATTGTTTTAAAAGTAGATTGCTGCAAAGGTGTCCAATGTTGATTTCTTTAATAGGGGAAAGGTAAAATGACGTGCTATTGCATGCAAATCCTAAATTGTCTGTTTTGTGGTTTTATTGATAAATAATTAAATTCAAATATTCTGCCAAACACATTGAAAAGTGTATGTGGAATTCACAAATCTTATAATTATTCCTTAATGAAAGAAAGCACTGTATACATACTTAGACTTATGATTGGCAAGATTACTCATTTCCATTACTGTTTATGATCACTGTTTACTGTTTATGATCAATAATTAGTTGGCTGTGTGTATGGTCAACCTACCTAAGAATAGAGATTGATCATAAACAATGAAAGGCTTGAACTATATATCAATGCAGGACATTCTCTTCGTTGACAAAAACATGCAAGTTGTTATACATTGTCACTTGACCCCACCCCAGAATTTCCAATATGCCCCTCAGTTGATAACTTTTTTTTCAACTACTATTATGTGAGTGTTATGCATAACTGCAGTATGGGTTTCCGGCGACATTGATGCGTTGCATCAACTTTCTCTTGTTCCATAGTTTAACTTAAATCAAAAGAGATCTATCCATATCTTGACCTAGCTGTTTTCAATGTTGTCTGTGGGAAATTATAAATGAGGAATGTCACTCGTTACATCACATGAATTGATGCAAACCAACAGGACGCTGGACATGGGGTGATCACAATAGTTCACATTGAGCATATTGTGCTCAGATAAGCTAAAAATTATTAAAAGGCCCCATTGAAAGAAAGTTTAAAAAAAGCTTTAGAACCTAGTTTAAAGCAAACCACTTAATTTTGAACATATTGAGCAATTATTTCAACTCTTACCAATAATTTTTCTTTCATTTATAGAGATTTCCCATGGTTTTGCTTAGATATTTTCAAAATGTTGCATATTTGTTTTATGTGAGAAAGGGTTAAGGTTAATATTTTTATTTATACTGATATTCCAAACTCTTGCTTAATCATTAATTTAATTAAACAAATTGTTTATAACAACCAGATTATAGTATGCACAACTTGTTCCGAGGGGTCATGCAAAGTACAAAAGTGAGATTTTCAAAGAGATTGTATCAATTATTTCGGCATTTTGACCGTCAGCCATCAGGCCTTTAATAAATATGACATTCTGATCATATCTATGATTGAAAATATTGCAGATAAAGGACCATGAGGATGAATCATTAAGATCTCACTGAGATCTGTGTTTTGTTTCCTGGTTTTCCTAATGGCTATGTCGCGTTGCCGCATGACGCACGCCGGACAAAGGGTGACCACAATATCTAACATTAAGCACATCATGCTCCGGTCAGTTAAAACCCCCAATAAAACACTCAGAAATTAGATCTTAAACAGCTTACCTTGAAGACTTTGCAGACTTTGTTTGACGAGTGACGTCACAGTGTCATGACCTGTCAAAAGAAACACCTTGTACTACATTTTCCAGTAAATTTGAAACTTGACAGTCGTGAGTTTTGAAAGGGCGTAGATCGGCCTATCAGTTATAGTCACCATGCATGCAGTAAGTGGAATATCACTACAGCCATGTTAAATGCAAAGACAATTTGAATAATGCACTGCCAAATAACATAACAAAGATAACGACCCTGCTCTTGTTGACCTGTCCTTGACAAATTCACTTCCAATATTGACGAGATTGTTGCCAACTGAACATTTCAACTGTTAACGTTTTAAATCAAAGCAACACTTTATGTATTATGTACTTATAACAGAACTTTAAACTTACATCAAGTTGTATACTGCATACATCTAAAGAGAAACCTGTATTGAATGAAGATAATTTGCCCCTCATTGGTCACCATCAGCCATGTTGAATGAATGTTAGAATGGTTCATTTCATATTGCCAGGCGCATCTAAATTCTGATCAGGTGCTTTACCTCCAAACCTCTGCAACTTGAATCTGTGAAAAAGTTCAAAAACATGTCTAGTTGCACACATAATACAATAAAAAATATTTACATCTTATTAGAAACTTACATGCACATTCCAGCTCGCAAAAGAATGATTTCAGGGGACTTGCATCCGATCATTGACATAGATCTTACATCTGCAAGAAACCTGTACTGAATGAAGATATTTTGCCAGGGTCAACATCAGCCATTTTGAATGAATTTTATAATAGTTTATTGCCAGACGCATCTAACTTCTGATCAGATGATGTGCCCCCGAATCCCTCAGATTTCAATCTGAAACCACAAGTTTAGTTGCACACATGAAAAAAAAAACATTATTCGAAACCAACATGTACATGTATTACGACTTGCAAAACCCTTGAAATCAGTGTACTTGCATACTTTTAACATATATCTATATGAATCCATACAATTTTGTAATTGAAGGTAGTCACATAGTTTAGTAGATTCTGATTGAGAAGGAATAGTTTTCACAAGTGGGCCTAATACAATTAACACAATGGAAGAACAAAACCCAATCTGACTAAAGTACACGATCTTACTAAATGTAAGATTATGCGTAGCGTTAATAGGAGATGATTTTAATGAGATTGAACAAAACCAATAGTAGATGTAGCAATGCCCTAAAAGGTTAAACAAAGTAACATGAATCACATTAGGCCTAGCAATAAACATAACATGTGCACACATTTGCCTTTAACATCGCACGACATAAACATTAAAACTGAGTGATCACAAATGTGCCATGATCAGCCGTTTTGAATGAATCATGTTAGCCCCAGCTTACGGGTGGCATGTTTTACCCCCACACTACTCCAACACTACATGTAATTGACACTGAAAAGTTGCATTTAAAGCTGTTTTCAGCTATAATTATCAATTTATCCGCTTTATTCATATACCTGATTTCTTATTTAACGAAATACTCGATATTGCCTTTTAAAGGGACACGTACACTTTTTGCAATGAATTGGGTACAAATAGTTATCACAATTTATTATAAGCGATCATTATATTTCTGCAGTGTTTGCTGAATTTATTACTTTTATAACCCAACATTATCAAATATAATAATAAAAAACATCATGCTTTAATTCTTTATTTTTATTTTATCCATTTAGAATTTGAAAACATGTGTAATGACATTATGTTACATTGCATATATACAAAATCAAATCAAATCAACAAGGTGTGTAAAATTAGAACAACAGTATCTCAGAGATTACAAACAGACCTAACACTTTCCTGTAGTAGCACAAGCTCGAAGTGAATTTCAGCCAGTTGCTTGGAAAGATTGTTGTGTGGACTACTGGGGTGAGAAAACCAGGAAACACATGAGTAGATGAATTGGCCGCCGTGATATGCCTGAGAAAATGTTGAAAACTGTGTTAAACCCCAATCAATCAATCAATATATCGAAGTGAATTCATGACTACCCAATAAATGTCATCTCAAATTAACATTTATGTCTTTTACCTTCAAACTTTAAGGTATTTCTGTATTGTATGTTCTCTTGTGTCTCAATAAACTGACCTTTTTAATAATACATATTTAGGAACATATCATATTTATTGAATGTCTCCGGTATGTATTTTTCTATTTATAATAAATGACAGTTCCGACTAACTGCACATTCGAAATAATCACATTTACAAGGTATTTCTATCCAGTGTGTTTTCTCCTCTATCTAGTTTAATGGCGTGCCTTTGTTGTTGTTGTTGTTGTTTGGCGTTGTTTACCCTCGCGCTCGGCATTAATGCCATTTGGCGAGCAGCTATCGTTATTAATGGTGTGCCTACTACCATTATCATATTTATAAGGTTTCTATCCAGCATGTGCTCTCCTCTGGCTAATTAATTGACCGTGCCGACTACCTGCATATCAACAATTATAATAGTTATATGGTCTCTCTATCCAGTATGTGAACTCATCTGTCTAACAAAATGGTTTTGCCGACTACCTGCATGTTCACAATTGTCATATATATATGGGTCTCTATCCAGTATATGCTCTCCTCTGGCTAATTAAACGACCCTGCTGACTACCTGCATGTCCACAATAGTCATATATTTAAGGTCTCTATCCAGTATGTGCTCTCCTCTGTGTAATTAAATTCACAACTATACTATGTGTCTCTCCTGTATATGTTCTCCCCTGTCTATTTAAATTGCGGTGCCGACTACCTGCATATTCACAATAATCATATTTATAAGGTCTCTCTATCCAGTATGTGTTCTTTCAAAAAGACATGCAACCTATGTGCAGCAGACGACTTTGAAAACATACGGGAAAAAACATCAAAAATCACCATAGGTGAGAGTATTTATTAAGTAGAGTTAAAAACACTGTGGTACAAGGAGAAATTGCTCATCATGATCAATTTCTGCTTTTGTCACAATGTTCTTAAAAGTCGTCTGCTGCAGAGGCGTCAGAAAGCGTCTGTATGTGGGAACTATACATGAACGTTTGATATAATAAATTACATGTTCGTTAGACATACTAACATAACGTATCACAGCATAAGACAGCTACGGAGTTGCATATGCCGATTACTGAGCAATAGGAAACTGTGTTCTTTATATGGGGATTTTTTCTTTGACGAATTATATTGTATTGATAACATATTTCAATCAATAAAAGCAGGTATAACCTTATCTTTCAGGGAAAGAAACTGTAAGTAGTCATGTCGATATGTAACGCCCTAGCTGTCCTATGTTGAGATCTGTTATTGTGTGTAACTGACATGTCAATATGTTATTTATTTGTCTAGCAATTGACATAAAACATGGCGAATAAACATAATAACAGTTCAGCTAGACATAATAACATGAACATATATCAGAACATAAAACAGCTACGGTGTAATACATAATAAACATAAAACGGTGTTCCATATGCCGACTACTTAAAGAGTATTTGTGAGCAAGAATGAACAGTGGTCTTTATTTGTGTTTAATGTCAAAAGTCCTTTCGGCCTTTTGTCGTTTTCTCTAATTGGGTTTCTTACCTACAGTGTATTTCGGTATTTTACATTTAAATTTTGTATTTGTTGCATGGACAAATGCTGAGCTTTCTTCAGGTATATGAGATTTTAAATATTTAATAAAACTGTCATGTTTCGATTGAGAAATCTTATTAAACCAGATTATTTCTTCAGTAGTTAAATGTGATGTCAGTTTAGTATTTAACTTGTTATCACCTTGCCCATACAAGGATCGCCTTAGATTGTATAATTTAATTTTCGTGACCATCTTTATCCTTTAAACAAGTTTTAGTCTTTTGTTTATTGATTCTGCATTGTTATTAGTCCATAATTGTGAAACCTTTTTATCTTTCAAAGGTTGATACACTGAATATCTTAATTTATTCCCTAAGTATCTTTGATGATATGTTCTAAATTTTGGATATTTATCTAAATAAAAGTTCAACTCTTCTTCCCTTATTTCATAATCAAATTCATCTTTGCGGTAAACTTACCCTTCTGATTCTTTAAAAATGTGTTGATTAATTATAAACGGTATTTTTCGCAACACTCTACTCTTTGAAGTTAGCGTCGTATGTTGTCTTTCAAATGCTTATTACATAGTAATTGGTAAAAATCGCATTTTTTAAAGATATTTCGTCATCCGTGCCAAATGTCAGATCTTGCGTTCCTAATTTATTCCTTAAGTTTGCAAAAAAGTTATGATACGTAGACTGTTCCGCATACAAATGAAGACATAACGGACCTAAAACACTGGGTACTCTGACCCATCTTCCTGGAAACAACACTCCTATTTTGATACGATGTTGCAGTAAGAAACACTTTACCCAAATTGAATGTTCGATCAACACCTTTCACACTAACATTTTCACCTACGCAATTACGTTTCATATCTAGAATGTGTTCCTCAGTATATAGTGTAATGATTGGTTCTTTATGTTTAAGGAAGATGAAATTGTGTATGAAGGGATTTTCATGTTGAAAGAATAGAAGATCCAGGATTTCATCTGCAATATTATTTCCGACTACTTTTCTCTCTTGTGTTTTCTTTTTTCCGCGAAAACCTTTAGCTTGGAGATGGTCACTACTTTTTGGAACATGCATGCTGTCGTTGGCGTCCATTTCCTGCCTTAGCTGTGATGCCCTTTTCTCTCCAATCTGCTTATATCCGTCTTCAAGTACTTCGGAATTCGTTTGTGTTTAAGGTTCCCCGGATTTAGATTAACCATGTGAGGGTTTTATTTTAGTCGAGATTCCTAAATATTCTACAAGTGCGCGTGTTTTTAAATAAAGGTTACTAAAGTAACTCGTTTCTTGTAATTACCATCAGTTTTGTATGGAGAGTTAATATATTAGTTGGCACAGAGTTTACGGGAGTGAACACAATATTTCTTGATAATTTTTCTTGAACAAATGACCCCATTCTACCTATACACGGTATTTTCCACCCGTTATCATAAACTCATGTTTGACAGTGGTCCCAGAATTCGATTCCCAAGTTCCACAGTCATCGGTGAAGCATTTTCTTTTGTCAGTAGATTGGTTGTTCTCGATAACCACATAGGAATTATCGTTCTTGCCCCGAGGGACCGTACTGAACTCTGGTATGGTGTTTAGTTATACAATGAAAACATCTTTGTTATTTAAGAATCGATTTCTGGTTATTTTATTAAAAGGTGTGGCAGACTATTGAATAGTACACATTTCCGGTTCAGAAAGGGGGAGGTCATCGTCTTGTCAGTGATAAAACGTCATGAATTGGTTGGCGCCTCTTTTTTTAAGGCTTATCCATATAGGCGAAGAGGAGCTGTCTCTCTCTTTCGTTTCTTGATCATTTGTTGTTTGTTTTGCTCATGGTTGGTTTTCGTCATGCTTTCCTCTTGGAAAATACGTGGTGTTCAGCGTACGAAAAACGATGTCATTTCTTCCGTTTGTATGTGGATTCACAACACGCACTGGCGCTTTGACTTCATCCGTCAAGGCAATAATTGTCCATGTATTGGAATAAAACGCAACTGATGCAGCATCTAAACATGTTTTGGTGTAACTACTTGATAAAATCATAATATGTGATCTAAGTAGATGTGTCAAGTAAGTCTCCTGGTTGTTTAGTAAGTTTAAACATACATGGTATCTCAATGCTAGAGATAGATTCTCGTCCCCAGTCAGAAAAATAGATATCTCGTTTAATAAACAGTCACCATCGCCAGTAGCTTTCCTAGGATTCCCAGTAAAATCGCCAACATAGTTGTCAATCACTGCAATTCTATCGACATCTGGTATGGCGAATACAACTTTAAACAGCATTTCACGGTCCACGGATTATTGTAATTTACTGACATCTTTAGACATACCAGACGGAAACGATAAATTTCAAACCAGTGAAAGTCAGTGAGGAATATAGTGTCTATATATTAGCATAACGACTGACTCGCTCGTGTTTAGATAAATGGACCAATAGTACTGATAACTTACCCAGGAATTGCCGTGATATAACTGAACATTTTTAGAAAGCGGCATAAAACCCCATACAAACAAACAAACAAAACTACATTTCTGCACCCATATGATGGACGTCAATTCTTCCAGTCCGTACGACTGTCTGTTGGGTCTTTCGCAAATACCTATTAAGGATTATTATATCTATGTATACCTTCATTTTCAACATTGTTTCTACCTTTCGTCCGATCATTTATTTGCACTCATGTTGCCTTTTACTGTAGATTTTTTCTTCCTCTAAGAAAAATGCATCAGAGAAATAAGTCTGTCGGTACAACTGTCTACCGGGTCATGCGAAAAATAACATAATCAAAATAATATATATATGAGCGCTGTATTTTCTGTATGTTCAATGGGCTATAATATCCTTATATTACACTTCCTTCACAACAATGTTTCCGCCTTTTAGTGTACTATAGGCTCATTGTTTCCTCAACAGGTCCGATTTAAAAACATCGATCATGCCTTTGTCTATCGGGTCATCCGAAAAAGGTGTATGTGGCTTATCTATTTAAAAGGTATTGACATTAGTTATCCTGCTCATAACATTTATGTTAACAACATAGTAAATTTCCATGCAGTACCTTTTGGACCGTTTACCTGATATGATATTTTAAGAGCTGTCTGTTTTGAAAATCATAAGAGAAAGACATTTTTGGAACCTCAAATAAGATTTTTATTATACATTATAACATTGATGCGTAATGATTTGTATAATACTTAAAACATTTGGAACTTATGATATGATTTTTACAAAACGCTGAAAACAATTTAAAAGAAAGCCTGTTATTTAAGGCTTATCTATATCAAATAATATGTCCGTCTGTCTGTTTATATCGGATCATTTGAGAAAGGTTTATTGTTGCTTTATTTCATATATATATATATATATATAACTGCACTGTTCTTCCTTTACGCTTGTCCTCATACAAAAATCTGCAGCAGACGACTTATAAAACATCAATATCAAAATATGGAATATCTCTATAAATGTAAGTATAAGTAGTGAATATAGTTAAAATCATTGAACAATTTCTCCTTTTGCTATTATGTTTTCGAAAGTCGTCTGCTGCAGGGGCGTCAGGAAGCGGCTTTCTGTGGGAAAGAGTTAAGAATGTTGTTTTTACCCTTTGTCTGATTTGTATTTAAATAAATATGGTCTATATTTTAGAGTTATCGTTCCTCAACATGTTTGTATCAAAACAATGTGTCCGTCTGCCCATACACTTGTCCATCGGGTAACCCGAAAAATGTTTACTATAGGGCTATATTTTCTATTAAGTACTACTTCCCTTTTTAACACTGTTTCTACCTCTTGTCCGATTTGTATGTAGATACATTAGCCTGATAGTATAGGCTTATATAAATCGTTCCTCAGCATGTCTGTATCAAAAAGATATTTCAGTCTGTCGGTGTCCTTGTCTATCGAGTCATCCGAAAAAAGTATACTAGGGCTATAATGTGTATATTACTACTTCTTTTACAACAATGTTTCTACTTCTTATCTGATTTGTATGAAAATAAGTTTAGTCTGATATTGTAGCCTTATGATATTGTTACTCAACATGTTTGTATCAACATAATGTGTCTGTCTGCCCAATTGTTTTTCAGGTCATCGGAAAAAGGTTTATTGGCGCTATAATTGTTAAGTAAATTCTAGTTATTACTACTTCCTGTACACACATGTTTCTACCTCTTGTCTGATTTTTTGTAATTGATGTATCGATTTATTGCCGGTTATTTGTTCAGCAATATGTTTATAATTGTCTGTCGTGTGATCCTAAAATGGTCTACGTCATTCCTTTGGATAACTATAGTTTTGTATTCTAAAAGTTATTGTTCATTCGCATATTCACTAGTGGAAGATATCCACTGTAATAAAGTTTACATGAATGATGATCAGGATTTAATCGGTGGCATGATGTGCCAAAAATAGGGGATTGGGGAGGAGGGGGTGAGTCATAGAGAATGAGACTATTATGCTGTTCACGAATCTACAATAGAGAGAGAGAGAGAGAGAGAGAGAGAGAGAGAGAGAGAGAGAGAGAGAGAGAGAGAGAGTTTCTTCTGCTGTGCAGGTGTATATAATTGGGAAAGTGATGAGACGCAAACAGACAGAGAACAAGATGTGTTTGTGAAACACTGATGCCCCCGAATGGCAACATCTAGGTCAAAGGTCAAGGTCGCAAGGTCAAACATGTTGGTACTGACAGAAAGGTCATGTCACAAGGAATACACATGTGAAATATAGTAGCCGTACCTGTTATGGTTCAAAAGAAGTGGTCAAGGTTAAAGTTTTTTTCGAGAATGGCAACATCAAGGTCAAAGGTCAAGGTCGCAAGGTCAAAAATGTTGGTACTGACAGAAAGATCATGTCACAAGGAATACACATGTGAAATATGGTAACCGTACCTGTTGTGGTTCAAAAGTAGTGGTCAAGGTTAAAGTTTTTTTCGAGAATGGCAACATCTAGGTCAAAGGTCAAGGTCGCAAGGTCAAACATTTTGGTACTTACAGAAAGGTCATGTCACAAGGAATACACATGTGAAATATGGTAGCCGTACCTAGTATGGTTCAAAATAAGTGGTCAAGGTTAAAGTTTTTTGTGTGCAGACAGACAGACGTGCAGACAGACGTGCAGACATGCCAAAAACTAGATGCCCACCGAATCGGTGATTCCGGGGGCATAAAAAGAGAGAGGCTGTGCAGGCGTTTACCTGCTGTTTTAGATCGTTGTTGATACTAACCTCGTTAAGAAATAGAAGATTAACTAGTTAGACACAAGATAATACATACTTGAGAGAGACCTTCTTATTGATTTTAGTGAATATACAAGTCATCCGTCTGTCAGTCTGTCAGTGAATAGATAATCGAGAGTCCTTATAAATGTGCTGTTAGATAATATGGAAATCACCAAGGTTCGCCGACGCACGCCAAGGGCGAGTACCATAGCTCTCATTTTCTTCGATTAATCGAGCTAATACTAGCTCTTATCACTGCATGAAACAAACGATCAATCATCTTCACCATCTAACATCAGCAGTAGCAGTTATTTCTTTGAAACATACAGGCAAAGTACTTGGAAAAGTTTCATTCATTTATAAAATGAAAATGTAATTATTGAAAAGTGTTAAACCCTTTCCCTAATACATCAAATCGACAACATATGACTTTGAACACATCTATGTAAAATATTAAAAATCTCTATCGTATGATATTACTATTATTGAATAGAGATGAAAACGTCATTCACCCGTGCCCAAAATGCTTTCAAACATAGTCTGCTACTTCATAAATAAATGTTATATGAAAAGGCGTCTTAAATTGTCTGTACGCTTGTGGAAAAGTGTTAAAACATTGTGACAAGAGAAGTTGTTCATTCACCATTCCCATAATGCTTTCAAAAACCGTCTGCTACATCATAAATAAATGCGGTATGAAGAAATATCACAAATCTGGTAACACTCCATCAGTTAAAGATACGTGTACATGACACGCATAGATCGGTTGTTTTTGTAATGATTGCAGTAAATAGTATACCAACATTGAATGTCTTTTAATGCAATATCGAGTGATTCATGAAATAATATCATAGGTGTATAAATAAATATCGGCTTCAGATTACGTCACTGAAATATAGACGAAAAAAGTAGACCTAGGCAATTCAATAAGATAGATAAAGATAGCTGAAAACACCTTTATATGCTATATTTCAGTAAAAGTATTTGTTTTAACAACTTTTCAATGTCAATAACATGTAGTGTGGGGTCATGTGGGGGTAAATCGTGCTGCCGCCGCTTACCTAGAGCTGACGGAAAATATTTCTAAATTTAGGTATAATGGGGTTTTCCATAATTGTGTGTGAAAACCCCCGCATTACCAGGCTGATTTAAAAATGATCAAATCAATCATTTTCAATGCATCCTATACATATTTACAATAAATTTAAACTCAATGCCATATATTCAATGCATTCTGGTGATGATATACATTTATTTATGCCCTAACAAAGGTTTATTTAAAGGACTTTTTGGCTAGATCACCAATACCGCGGATGTATTTGGGGGTAAATAGACCTATGTATATATAAGTTGCAAGTTGTGGTGCAATCACGATAACACAAATAACCCAAACAATCGCCAATTTCATTAAACCAGACAAAGATGAATCGCATAGACGCGACATTAAAGCTACCAGAAATTGATGAGACGAAGGAGAATGGCGGAGGAGAAGGAGAAGACCGTGGCGGAGTTTCGGGAAAGAAAGAAGCCATCCCAACATATGGAAAAAGGTTTGCTACATTTTGACAAGTTTAACTTGTATACCCCACCCACTCATTTTCTAATTTTGGCCACCATGACCACTTAGTTTTCCTTACTCGGAAATGAGTGCATAGAAATAACAAAATCAACCGGAATCCACAGGGCCTCCCCTGGCCATTTTTTTTCTTTCGCCAAACTGATAAAAAAAGGAGCCAAAATTTGAGCCAACTTTAATTAAAAAAAAATCAACGGATAAAGGGTATACGAAACGAAATGTATTGTGTTTTTCTCTTTTATTTCACTCATGTCTTTAGCAATAGCACATGAAATAACATAAGATGTATAAAAGGTACATATTTTTCATTTCTGTTCCATTTAAAACATGATTATATTTACAATTCTGCGAGTCTTTAAACCAGCCCAAACCTTAAAGGCATCCTTAATATCAAAATGTTCAACACTGGGGCCATCAATTGTAATCCGCATCAAATGTTTGGTCATGCACGCTCCTGATTACTGACTAAACACGTTGTTCAAATTAAAATGTACGTCCAATCAGAAACATCAAAGTACAAACAAACAAACTGTTAACATTCATCCCTCTTTTATCAGTAATACAACATCGATCAATCGTTTATCACACTAATTTGTCCATTATATTGATAAAACATGTGAAAAACAACAGTCACTTGACCTTCACATTGTCAAATATCAAGACTGGTTACCTGTTAAAGTTATCGCGAGTTGCATACACAGAGATAAAACAGTCAATAGAGTGCTTATATAGTTGAAAATATACGCCGCTTCGAGCAATTATAAAACAAAATGGCGGCTCAATTTGTCGAGAATTTTCTTTCGCAAGGATTTTCGCAAATTCTTTTTTCTTGTGTTACTTTGATAATTTGTTCGCAATTGGCGACCGACAGCGGAGGCCCTGAATACTTATAAATTCATGTCAAAAACCAACAATACTGACGAATAAATTCAACAATTTATTTGTAAGTAAACAAAGCACAGGTTAACATAAAATTTATAACGTAAAATGTGTTTTTGGAAACATATAAACTGTCCTTGAACTAAAAGTTCGAGAATAGGTACGGTTCGAGAACAGGGACCTGTACGATACACGTGTCACTATTTTCTGATCTCTGAAGATTTATTTAGTATTTGACAATATAGTTTAAAATTGTGAATTACAGTGATAACGTCGAATCACTAAAACGTCGGAATTAATAAAACAGAGCAAAACGGGAGTGAAAACGTCGAAATGGAAAATCATAATTCATATTGAATGCCCTGGTTATTTCAAAGTGTAACTCTATAACTTTTAAATATTTTTTTATAAAAATACAACACAATGTAGTGGTAATAGGTATGTTTAAAAGTTTCTAATATCTTATATAGTTAAAATAAAGATTACAGGATGTTACGAACCATTTATGTTCAAAGCTGCAACCAGGGACTACTAATACGCGTAATCCCAGCTGCAACAAACAAGACCACATTAAATAATGGAGACGACAAAATTTAAGAACAACTAATAACACGTATAAAATTCATAATTTCTACAACAATTTATTTTTAAAGCTGCAACAAAAAAAATCATTATGCCCTCGCTTTATTATGGCTATATATTTCCCTTTTCGACGTTTTCACTCCCGTTTTGTTCTGTTTTATTAATTTGACGTTTTAGTCATTCAGCGTTTTCACATCACCTGTTAATTGTAATGCTTTTGACCACAAACTTAGGAGATCCGTAGAATGTTCGGCGATTTATCATGCAGGTCCCTGTTCTCGAACCTTAAGTTCAAGGACTGTTTGTATATTTTCAAAAATGCATGAAACGTAATTAATTGTATGTGAACCAGTGATTTGTTTACTTTCACATAAATTGTTGAATTTATTTATCAGTATTGTTGGTTTTTGACATGAATTTATAAGTATTCCCATGAGCCCTTATACATGTTAAGAGGTTCATGAGCCGGCAACTCCATGCTAATAAGAATTTGGTAGATTTTGGTTGATTTTAGTATTTCTTTACGGAGTTTCTCCTGCCACGTACATGGTAGGAGACAGCATTCACTGGATGTGCTCCTGCTATGTATTATAGATTAAATAAAAACATGTGGATCGAGATAACATGATATATTATAACTACGATTATCGATTTACTCATTCAACATCAATTAAAGCTGCAAGCTATAATCGATTAGGTAATTTAAGTGATAATTGGTTTCTTGCCTCCGTACAATTGTGAAAATGTGTATGCTGTTTAAAGTATGAGCAAACTTGCGAACACATTAATGTTTTAGATTTATACTTCAAACACATACCAATCCTAGTGGCAATGTATATGCTGTTTAAATTAGCCCTTTAATTATGAGCAGCTTTAAATTGCTGCTTTAATTAAACAAACTTGCAAACAAACTATTATTTTAGATACCACAGATATACTCACATACCAAACCAAGTGAAAACATATATAAACCGGTGTGGCGTGAAATTTGTTCTCCCGTTGTGGGAACTCCCACAAAACCCCAAAAAAGAAATGTAGTTTTCTTTGTGTTCGATGTAATTCAAACGATCGTTCTTATATTTATCTGCGAACGTAAACTATGCATGAGAACTCGCACAGGGGGAGAACAAATGTCAGGCCACACCGGCGTGGTATCCGGTCTCGCATCCATTGCACATAAGAACTCTCACTACGGGATAACAAATTTTACGCCAAACCAGCGTGGTATCCGGTCTCACTTCCTTTGTGCATGTGCATGAGAACTCTCACAACGGGAGAACAAATTTCACGCCACACCCACACCGGACACTTTTTTTTAGCTCACCAGAGCACGAAGTGCTCAAGGTGAGTTTTTGTGATCGCCTTTTGTCCATTGTTCGTCGTCAAACTAGGTCACTAGGCCAAATTTAAGGAAAATCTTGTTAACACTCTGGAAGCCACATTTTTGGCTTGAGCATGTTGAAACTATGTCGGGATGTTTGTCTTAGTGATATCGGGGCTTAAGTTCGAATATGGGTCATGTCCGGTCAAAAACTAGGTCACTAGGCAAAATTTAAGGAAAATCTTGTTAACTCTCTGGACGTCACATTTTTTACTTGAGCATGTTAAAACTTTGTCAGAAGGCTTGTCTTAGTAATATCTAGGTCAAGTTCGAATATGTGTCATGTCCGGTCAAAAACTAGGTCACTAGGCAAAATTTAAGAACAATCTTGTTAACACTCTGGAAGCAGCATTTTTTGGCTTAAGCATGTTGAAACTTTGTCAGAATGTTTGTCTTACTATCTATGCCAAGTTCGAATATAGGTCATGTTGGGTCAACAACTAGGTCACTAGGCCCATATTGTAGAACAATCTAGTTAACACTATAGAGATTGCATTTTTGACTTGAGCAGCTTGAAATTTTGTCAGAAAGTTTGTTTTGATGATATTGCCATTTCCGTGAAAGAGTTAAGTCTTAAATAGCCCATTCTCAGGTGAGCGATTCCAGGGCCTCATGGCCCTCTTGTTTAAATCAATGCCGAGTGTGAGGGTAAACAACGTCACCAAACAACAATTTAAATCAGATGATCTGTGTCTACGATACAAATTCTATGAAAGTTATGTCAGTGTTATACGTCGGAGATGCCATGTTCAGACATCTGTCCGTTCCGGATTGCAACAACTCTGTAAGACTGTAAGACTCAATTGAATCCACGAGTAAAATACAATATTATACTTAATTTCTTTAAAGACTCTGCTCATTTCATATCAGGCTGTGGGGAGAGTGAATTTTTCGAAGAACTTAATCATTTAAAAGATTTGCAGACAAATTGGCAATAACTCGCCACAGCATAGATATACATATACTAAAAGCAAACATTGAAAATATTGATTCTATTGTGGATGAGCCAATACCTTGCATAATATCAATGCATTGCACATAATCAATTATCAAAGACAATCATACTGTCACCTGAAATTCTTTCAGATTTGATTGATTATACCGAGTCTGATAATAGCGTCCGAGATAAAAATGAATATACCTGTAGTCATAAACAGAAGAGGTCGACCAAAGGGAACAACTAAACCATTTTTGGAATTTTCAAATGGAAACAAACGTAAAAATAATGGTCTTTCAAACAAAACTAAAAGAACAAAGGGTGACAACAGTAATATAAACACAATAATAAGTGTATCAGAACCAAACAAACATGTGATTCACACTAGATAACACATAATGGCATTTCATTGACACATGATCACAAAACTAAAATATTAGACAGTTCTCTGCTGGATGATCAAGTCATTGACTTAAGTCAAGCTATTTTTAAAGATCAATTTTTGCTGGATGGATTTCAAAGTACTCCATTCTTTCAAAATATTAGCAAATTCAAACAATCCTCTGATACGTTTGTTCAAATATTATATTAAGGGGATATAAAGTATGGTCATTGGGTAACAGTTTCTTATAAGTTGGGCTGCTTACACCACAAAGTAAAATAGTGTGATAGTTACATCCTACAGCTATACATTGTGATATTCGCTGCTAAGTCTGTTCTATTTTAAAATCAAGTCAGAAAAATGTAAACATAATTTGTTATGATTTAGGGAAACAACAAGGGGGGCTGGATTGTGGTGTTTATCCAATAGCGTATGGTGTAAGTCAAGGAGATAAACCAGAAACATTAAAATTTGATAGAAAAAAGGATTGCGACATCTTCTTATTAGCTGTTTGGAAAAGAAACAATTCAATGTCTTTCCGTCTGCACCTCTTCCGTTTGAAAATATGAAATATCCTATAGTTAAAGAAATAGATGTTTTCTGTAACTGTAGATTGCCCCATGACGACTCGAATACAACAATGATAGAGAGTTCAAAGTGTAAAGAATGGTTTCATTTCAGCTGTTTAAACATATCTGAAGAATTGAAAAAAAATTATTGCAGTGAATTTTTGAACGGTCATAAATAGTAATAATCAATCAATAAACATTTAAAAAAACCACAATACTATTAATAAATAAAATAAATAAAAAGCCTTCTTCTCAAAAAACACAGATGCCATTGCTTTCAAAATTCACACACTTATTGGACATCATCAAATAACCTTGCAGGACAAGTCCCATAAACTCTACTGGTATATCAGATTTTGATGTTCACTTTTTGCAACAAGCAATTTCTTCTCCTAAACCAATGGATTGATTTCATAATAATCTAATAGGAATGTTCCTTAGGTGGTCCTCTTTCAAAGTTGTTAAAATAATTTAATTCCATGTAGAACTTTGGTTGCTGCGGCATCAGAAAAGGGGAAAATTGCAAAAACTTTAAAAATTTCTTCTCCAAATGTATCGGAGCTTGTTTTCGTTAAATGTGCATCGTTAAAACTTTGGAAATATTCTTGTCTAAAAGTACAGGCCCGAATTACAAAATAATCTGGCACAAATATTTCTTAAGGGACCGACCCTCTACCAAGATTGTTCAAATTATTCGGATTTGATAAAAAACATGGCCTCTAGTGGGCGGGTCTTGTTTTCCTTATATGTGCATTGTAAAAAAATTAAAAATCTTCTTGTCCGAAAGTACTAGCCCGATTTAAAAATAATGTGGCACAAATTTTCCTTAAAGGGACCCTTTACCAAGATTGTTCAAATTATTCAGATCTGTTAATAAATCATGGCCTCAAGGGGGCGGGGCTTGTTTTCCTTATATGTGCATTGTAAAAACTTGAAAAATCTTCTTGACCCTAAGTACTGGCCCAATTTAAAAATAATCTGGTATGAATGTTCCTTCTTCCAAGATTGTTCAAATTATTCGAATAAAAAAACAGGGCTTCTGGGGCGGGGCTTGTTTCCTTATAAATTATGTGCATTGTAAAAACTTCTTAGATTTAATCAAATTAGGTGAGCGATATAGGACCATCATGGTCTGTTTGTTTTACTTAGAAATTCTGGTTAAAATTTACCTATTGTTAGTAGATCTATGCAACTACATTAAGATTCCATATCTCTGTATTTACTTGATGCATTGCATTGACACTTTATACAACCCCTCCCAACCATCACACCTATATAAACAATCAAGTTTGATAACTCTTTCCAGCATATAAAGCAAATCATGGCCGTTTTTTAGCTCGACTTTTCAAAGAAAAGGCTAGCTATACTACTCGCCCTGGCGTTGGCATCGGCGTTGGTGTCACACCTTGGTTAACTATGTCAAGGTTTTTGTAAGAATTATGGCCCTTTTTTTACTTAGAATTTTGGTTAAGTTTTTTGTACCAATTCCCTTTTTTGTCAAAACCATTACAGATATTGCTTTGAAACTTACAACACTTTTTCACCATCATTACCTCCATCAATATACAAGAGTACATAACTCTGTCAAGATTTTTGTAAGAATTATGGCCCTTTTTCGACTTAGAATTTTGGTTAAGTTTTTTGTACCAATATACTTTTTTTCAAAACCATAACAGATATGGATTCGAAACTTACATCACTTATTCAGCATCATTACTTCCATCAACAGACAAGAGTACATTACTCTGTAAAGATTTTTGTAAGAATAATGGCCCTTTTTCGACTTAGAATTTTGGTTAAGTTTTTTGTACCAATATACTTATTTTCAAAACCACTACAGATATTGCTTTGAAACATACAACACATTTTCACCATCATTACTTCCAACAACAGTCAAGAGTACATAACTTTGTCAATGTTTTTGTATGAATTATTGCCCTTTTTCGACTTAGAATTTTGGTTAAGTTTTTTTGTACCAATTTACTTTTTTTAAAAAACACTGCATATATTGCTTTGAAACTTACAACACTTATTTACCATCATTACCTCCATCAACAGACAAGATAAAATAACTCTGTCAATGTTTTTGTTTGAATTATTGCCCTTTTTTAGCTCACCTGAGCTTTGCTCAAGGTGAGTTATTGTGATCGCCTTTTGTCCGGTGTCCGTCGTGCGTCAACTTCTTCTCCTCAGTAACCAGTGGGTCAATTGGGATGAAACTTCACAGAAAGCATCCTCTCAATGACCTCACCAGAATTCCTTCAAATTTTTGGGATCCATGCAGAATTCTGGTTTCCATGGCAACGATACGAAAAAAACTTCAAAATTCTTCTTCTCCCAAACCGGTTGGCAGATTTTGAAATTATTTTGTAGAAATGTTCCTTGGGTAACCCTCTATCAGATTCCTTGAAGCCATGTTGATTGGTCAAAAAACATGGCCGCCAGCGGGGGGCGGGGCTTTTTTGCCTTATATGGCTATAGTGAAAACTTAAAAAATCTTCTACTCCAAAAGTGTCAGGCCGATTTTCAAATAATGTTGTAGAAATGTTCCTTGGGTGACCCTCTATCAGATTCCTTGAAGCCATGTTGATTGGTAAAAAAACATGGCCGCCAGGGGGGCGGCGCTATTTTGCCTTATATTGCTATAGTGAAAACTTAAAAAATCTTCTTCTCCAAAAGTGTTCAGCCGATTTTCAAATAATTTTGTAGAAATGTTCATTGGGTGACCCTCTATCAGATTCCTTCAAGCCATGTTGATTGGTCGAAAAATATGGCCGCCAGAGGGCGGGGCTATTTTGCCTTATATTACCATAGTGAAAACTTAAAAAATCTTCTTCTCCGAAAGTGTCAGGCCGATTTTCAAATAATTTTGTAGAAATGTTCCTAGGGTGACCCTCTATCAGATTCCTTCAAACCAAGTTGATTGGTCGAAAACTATGGCTGCCAGGGGGCGGGACTTATATAGCTAAAGTGAAAAAGAAAAAAAAAATCAGGACTGGTGAGCTATTCCAGGGCCATCATGGCCCTCTTGTTTACTTAGAATTTTGGTTAAGTTTTTTGTACCAATTTACTTTTTTTCAAAACTATTACAGATATTGCTTTGAAACTTACAACACTTATTCACCATCATAACTTCTATCAACAGACAAGAGAACATAACTCCGGCAAGATTTTTATAAAAATTATGGCCCTTTTTCTACATAGAATTTTGGTTAAGTTTTTTGTACCAATATACTAATTTTCAAAACCATTACAGATATGGCTTCGAAACTAACAACACTTGTTCACCATCATTAACTCCATCAACAGACAAGAGTACATAACTCTGTCAAGATTTTTGGAAGAATTATGACCCTTTGTTTACTTAGAATTTCGGTTAAATTTTTTGTACCAATTTACTTTTTTTCAAAACCATTACAGATATTGCTTTAAAACTTACAACACTTGTTCACCATCATTACCTCAAGCAACAGACAAGAGTACATAACTCTGTCAATGTTTTTGTAAGAATTATGGCCATTTTTCGCCTTAGAATTTTGTTAAGTTTTTCATACCACCCCATTTTTTTCAAAACCATTAGTGATTTAGCTTATAAACATACAATACTTATTTATCATCAGTACCCCCTTCAACAGACAAGGGTACATTACTCTGTCAAGTTTTGTTTAAGAATTATGGCTCCTTTTTTACTTAGAATTTCGGTTAAGTTTTTTGTACCAATTTACTTTTTTTCAAAACCATTACAGATATTGCTTTAAAACTTACAACACTTGTTCACCATCTTTACCTCAAGCAACAGACAAGAGTACATAACTCTGTCAATGTTTTTGTAAGAATTATGGCCATTTTTCGCCTTAGAATTTTGTTAAGTTTTTCATACCACCCCACTTTTTTTCAAAACCATTAGTGATTTAGCTTATAAACATACAATACTTATTTATCATCATTACCCCCTTCAACAGACAAGGGTACATTACTCTGTCAAGTTTTGTTTAAACACTTACAAAAATCTTTTTACCATCATAACCTCCGCCAACATCCAAGAGTGCATAATTCAGTAAAGGTTTTTATAAGAATTATGACTCTTTTTTGACTATCATCCCAAAAAGTTTTGTTTTATTGTCAAGCACAAAAAAGTTGAGCATGCTGTCCTACGACAGCTCTTGTTTACTTAGAAATTCTGGTTAAAGTGTTGCATGCAAGGTACTTTAATGTGTATATTTCAGTAAACACTAATTATATTGTATTTGACTAGAAACTTCATTCATGTCTTCAGGGGTGTCAGACAGTCAAGTTATTTAACTCTAGTTCGAATTTGGTACAAATTATGGCCCTTTTTTTACTTTGAAATTTTGCATGCATGGTACTATCATGCACATATCTCAGTAACCACTCAGAGATTGATTTAAAACTTCAATATAGTCTTTAAAGGTATCAATCAATCTGGTTAGGTAACTCCTGATTGAATTTATTATAAATTATGGCCCTTGTTGAAGTTAGAAATTTGGGTTACAGTTTTGCATGCAAGGCCTTTTCTCACAAACAGCAGATGCTATTCAAACAAGACTTATCCAACTTGATTTATAGTTCTATACTATCAAGCCACTATTTCAGTAACAACTGTTGACTATATATAGTATCAAATGGTCAAATAGTCGAGCATGCTGTCTTGCAGACAGCTCTTGTTATATGAAATATTGCCAGTTATTTGTGTCTATAGGATGGAACAAGCAAATAAACGTGACCTTACTGATTCTTTTCTGGAATTTTTAAATATGTTAATTGTGACCAGAGGTGTGGAAATTTATAAAAAATCTACTTGTCCATGGGTAAGTAAGATATTAAAACCTTCTTGATCGCCAACACAGTTGACTTGTCCGCATTTTGCCATATTTTCTTTATTTGAGTGATAGACTCACTGTAAATAAGCCAACATTACTTACTTTTGTCCGTCGTTTATCGTCCGTAGTTCGTTGTATGTCGTCAACATTTGCTTGTTAACACTCTAGAGGCAACATTTTGCATCCAATCTTCATGAAAGTTTATCAGAACATATATCTCCATTAAATCTAGGCCAAGTTCGAAACTGGGTCATGTCGGGTCAAAAACTAGGTCACTAGGCCAAATGTAAGGAAAATCTTTAACACTCTGGAAGCCACATTTTTGGTTTGAGCAAGATGAAACTATGTTGGAATGTTTATCTTGATTATATCTAGGCCAAGTTTGAATATGGGTCAGGTCAGGTCAACAACTAGGTCAATAGGCCAAATTGTAGAACAATCTAGTTAACACTATAGAGATTGCATTCTTGACTTGAGCAGCTTGAAATTTTGTCAGAAAGTTTGTCTTGATGATATGTCCGTTGGCGCAGAAAGAGTTAAGTCTTAAATAGCCTATTAATTCTCAGGTGAGCAATTCCAGGGCCTCATGGCCCTCTTGTTTACTTTCATGTCATATTCTTTGTTCAGATCACGTTTTTACTTTCTTTTTCTGGCTTATTACTGCCACTTTTAATAAATTAACAAACATTCAGTGGTTAAATTTTAATTTATTGTGTATTAAATAATAATTGTCTTCCTTTGTTGTAAAAAAATACCCTGTCGATTTCCTGACTTGGGGCCTACGCTGGAACATATTTCCTTTTCGCCAAATTCCTCCACCGTCGTCAGTATTTTGCCAGCTGTCATAAGTTATTTTCGCTTCCAAATTAAGCGTTTAAGTCCTTTTAGCTGAAACATATGTTTTTGTACCAAAATTTTGCATTTTTGAGCTTCAGAGAAAAGTATTAAAAATTTGCTATTGACGTTTAAGAGTATTGTCAATTCATATTGAATTTTATTTTTATTATAAAATCAATGAATTTTAGTGCTGAATGATTGGGTTCATAACATACGGAGTCCTTTGTATTTCTTGACTCAATTTCTCAAATTAAAACCCCACAAAACATTTGTTTTTCTGTTTGAATTATCATGTAACCTTCTTATTGTCGTAGCTGGATATGCATGCGTAAATTCTAAAAGAAATAGGACATTATTTAATATTCACCAATAAGTTGGTCATTTTGTACCGTAGGAGACCGATCTATTAAGTTACCCGGATTTCGAGTGACCTAGTTCTTCACTGATACAATTTCTTACTTCACTTGATTGTTGGATTAATCTGTCTTGTAATTAGTGTGTACAGATTAGTTGCACTTCAGTTATCTGGTATCAGTTGCTTACAATATAATTCACATCTGTCAAACAAAGCCATGGCAAACAGGGTTCCCTTCAATTAATGAAAACAATTAGGCAATTATACACCTTTATTTACCTATAAAAACAATTAGGCAAATATACACCTTTATTTACTTCACCCTAATTATGCACAATCCCTGGTTCTGTTTTATTCACAATAAACAGGAAAATCTGTAATCAGAGATTTGTTTACTTCCGCAAAGCTAAAAGTGAAAGTACACACGATGAAATCGGTGATTTGGGGTTGTAATTCATCGAGTTTGTGAGTTATTACTTTGCCTATATATTTTGGCTACATAATCAGAGTAAATATTAATACTTGCCCGACCATAAAATTACCCGTGTCGGACGAGTCGGACAGTAGATTTCCGCACCCCTAGACTGACAGGAATTAGGCAAGTATCAAACCACTGGTCAGAAATAACAGTGACTGCATGATTTAGTTCATATACATACGTTTAGTCATGTATTCAAAGTTAAATTTAATTGCAGCAATTTGCTTAATTATCAAAAGTATGAATTTTACAGAAAACTGTTGTTTCCCTGTCAAATATATCACGCCAAAGTTATTTTAAAACCTGATCGAAGGATTCTGGTTCTTCCGTAATATGATAATTTTAAGCAAACATCAAGTAATTTACTTAAGACACCGATGAATATTAAATATATAATATACATGCAAGTCATATAACTATTTTGTCAAAGATCAACATAGATATAAAAGGTGTCTTATTCCATGTGAAAACGATGCAGAATCAGGCTAGTCTGCAAATAATCTCATCACAACCTACACCATTTGTCTATATACGAAACATTTCATAAGTTGCAGAATTAGACAAAACTGGAAGTGTAGCCCAGAATACTATAGTTTGTTATGCCAAAATATGTCCTCATTTACAGCTGATTTTGCTCATATATGTACATATAGTATTATATCAATATCTGGATACATACTAGCAATATATATTCGTTTCCAATATGTTTGCTTAGGATCTACATGTTTTTAGCTCAGCTAAGCACGAAGTGAGATGTGAGCTTTTGTGATCACCCAGCGTCGTTGTCTATCCGTCGTTGTCTGTCCGTCCGTCCGTCTGTTAACAATTTCCTATAAATGACTTCTACTATAAACCAATGGACTGATTTCCTTATATATGCATTGTTAAAACTTTAAAAATATTCTTGTTCAAAAGTACTAGCCTGATTTAAAGATATTTTAGTTCAAATGTTCCTTCGGTGACCCTCCACCAAGATTGTTGAAATTATCCCGATCCTTTGAAAAACATGGCTGTCAGGGGGGCGCGCAGCTTGATAACCTTATTATAATGTAATATATAGTGAAAACTAAAAAATCTTCTTGTCTGAAACAGAAAGACCTAGAGCTTCGATATTTGGTGTGTAGCAATGTCTAGTAGTCCTCTACAAAGTCTGTTCAAATTATGACCCTTGGGTCAAAATTGGCCCTGCCCCAGGGGTCACCTGTTTTACATAGAGATATATAGGAAAAATCTTTGAAAATCTTCTTGTCTGAAACTGAAAGGCTCAAGAGTTTAAATATTTAGTGTGTAGCAAAATCTAGTAATCCTCTACAAAGATTGTTCAAATTATACCCCTCGGGTCAAAATTGGCCCCCGCCCTGGGTTCATTTGTTTTCCATAGAGATATATAGGGAAAACTTTGAAAATCTTCTTGTCTGAAACTGAAAGGCCTAAGGCTTCGATATTTAATGTGTCGCATTGTCGACTGGTCCTCTACAAAGATTGTTCAAATTATGCCCCTGGGATCAATATTGGCCTCGCCTAAGGGTCACCTGTTTAAAAACTTTGAAAATCTATTGTCTAAAACCAAAAAGTCTAGAGCTTAGATATTTGGTGTCTAGCATTCTCTATAAGTCCCTTATAAAGATTGTTCAAATTATGCCACTGGGTTCAAAATTTGAAAATCTTCTTGTCTGCAACCAAGGTTTTCTTAGGTGACCTTCTTAGTCATATCAACTTCACGAAAGACAGGCAACATAGGGTGTGGTTTTTTTTCTCTGTGGTCCCAGTGATTCTTTTACCTAAACAGTGAATGGGTCTGGTACCTGGGAAATTGTGAATTACAATAGTAAAGCTATGCTACTGAATAATAGACACCTGAATGAATATACAGCATTTAAAAATGTAAACACAGGCGATCGTTTGAGAATTATATATTTTTTGGTCAGAAAATCAAGTTAAAAAGTTAGTTATGCTAGATGGCGAGAATTGTGAACGGGGCTGTTGGACTCTGTCAGAAAATTGTGAAGACCCGTTTGTAATTGTGAATGGTTCCGTTTAACGGTACCATCTATAGATGGAAAAAAATCACTGGGTCCTCTTGGGCCTCTTGTATTGACTTACCTGGCTGAAAAATGAGTTATTGTGGCTAGCATGACAAATCGCATTTCATGACTCTGGTGAGCGATCCAGGGCCATCATGGCCCTCTTGTTTTCTTTTTCACTTTTCAGAATGTTTGTCTTGATCATTTTAAGGCCAATTTTAAATAAATCAAGTCGGGTAAGAAACTAGGTCAATACTAGGGTCAACATCATTGTTACTTATCCCTTTCCCACCTGTAGATGCATTTTCAGACATCTGCCGCAGACAGCATTTGAAAAAATGATGAACAATTTCTACTTTTGTTGCAACTTTTTTTCAACTGGATTCAAATTCAAAAATTATATATACTTTAATTAATTGAGATTTTCCTAATAACTGCCAAGATGACTTGAAAATCATCTGCTGCAGATTTATTGTACGTGGGAAACAGTTTATTTCAAATACATGTACATGAATAAGAAACACATAGACAACATTTAAATTGAATGATCATGAATGATCATGATCGTTAAATTTGTAAATATGAGCATTTTTATCATTTCAGGCTTGATGAACCAAAAATGGACCAATATTCACTTATGAGTTTGAAATCTCAGTCTGTCATGGATTTGGGTGCCAGGCCTAAAACTACTCTGTGGAGCCTCCGTGGACAATTTTCAACGGGGACCAATCAAGAGAAGTGGATGCCCTACCATCGCAGACGCGACAATATATCCCAAGGTCTGTAACGTTATCCTTCAGCTCGTTTTCGTATAACTTTTAGTACTTCGTGATGCGTTGTAAAACTATTTAATAGTAAAGTTCAACAAGTCTATGTGACTAACATACTATTTAATATTTATTTCTCACACATAATACGACACTGACACATCGAACATCCAACAACATCAATAGTCATTTTAGTCGCCACCTTTTACAAAGATATTTAAGTAAATGTTCCATTAGCCCAAAGTGGCAAAAATCTCCGCGCGACATCAGTTCTAATACCATATCTTCTCACTATGATCCCCGCAGAAAGAACCCATCTGGATCTGTCTCTCCACTCTTGGCCCTCATTCTCACCCAAGAGTTTAATCTCGGCAGCACCTCTACATAATGTAGTTCTAACGCCCGCTCCCTCCCCTCTCTCTCTATCTCCTGCCTTCTCTCCTAGCTGTATTCCTATCTCTCTCAGAAGCGGCTCTGGGCCATCTTTAAATACTGCCTTGTTTACATATTCATAACTCTCTTTATTGACCTAGCTTCATATTGGAGAGGTCAACATTGATTCCTCCCAAGACAGAACTATGACAAATATAAATACGGAAACCATCGAGTATATCCTATCTTCCAATATAATTTATTCATTAATTTATTCATTAATTCATCGTAGTTTGAGTCGTAATGTTACATATTCCTTCCCCTGTTAAAAAGATAGCCCAAGGTCTTTATAAAACTGATAATCCAGATTCACTTATGAGTTTGGAATCTCATTCTGTCATAGATTGGGGTGCCAGGCCTAAAATTACTCTGTCCAAGAGGAGCCTCCTCGGACAATTTTCCACGGAGACCAATCAAGATAAGTGGACAACCTACCATCACCGCGATTTTGATTTTCTTTAAACGCATTAAGATAGCCCAAGGTCTTTATAAAACTCATAATCCAGATTCACTTATAAGTTTGGAATCTCATTCTGTCATAGATTGGGGTGGCGCCTCCTCAGACAATTTTCACCGGGAACCAATCAAGATAAGTGAACGCCCTACCATCACCGCGATTTTGATTTTCTTTACCATCGCGGACGCAACACAAGATAGCCCAAGGTCTTTATAAAACTGATAATCGCAGATTTGCTATCGAACCATCGCGTATTCACGGTGACATTCATTCTACTCGATAAGCATATTTCTCCCTGTTTTGCTTTCATAGAGATTTTTTGCCAAATCTTTAATTTCTATTTCACTACAGTATGAAGATTTATTGTTAAAGAGGAAAATGATAATTTTTCTCAACAAATTAAATTGGTTTTGGGGTCATACATTTGGGTTTTTAGCTCACCTATGCACGAAGAGCAAGGTGAGCTATAATTGTGATCACGTTTTGTCTGGCGTCCGGCCGTCGAGCGTTGTGCGTCGTCAACATTTTCTCTTGTTAACACTCTACAGGCTACATTTTGCATCCAATCTTCATGAAAGTTTATCAGAACATTCATCTCCATCAAATCTTGGACATGTTCGAAACTAGGCCATATGAGGTCAAAAACTAGGTCACTAGGTCAAATTGAAGGGAAATATTGTTAACACTCTGGCGGCCACATTTTCAACTTGAACATATTGAAACTTTATCAGAATGTTTGTCTTGATGATATGTAGGTCAAGTTCGAACATGGGTCATGACGGGTCAAAAAGTAGGTCACCTAGGTCAAATTGAAGGAAAATCGTGTTAACACTCTAGAGGCCGCAATTTTTGAAACTTTGTCCAAATGTTTGTCTTAAAAATGTCTAGGTCAAGTAAGAATATGGGTCATATTGGGTCAGAAACCAGGTCACCAGGCCAAATTGAAGGGAAATCTTCTTAACACTGTAGAAGCCACATTTTCAACTTGAGCATGTTGAAACTTTATCAGAATGTTTGTCTTGATGATATGTAGGTCAAGTTCGAACATGGGTTATGTTAGGTCAAAAAGTAGGTCACTAGGTTAAATTGAAGGAAAATCTTGTCTACACACTAGAGGCCGCAATTTTTGATTCAGCAGTTTGAAATTTTGTCAGAATGTTTGTCTTAAAAATATCAAGGTCAAGTTCGAATATATGTTTGTTATTGTTATATAATTGAATGGAAAATCTGGTTAACACTCTGGATACTGCATTTCTAACTTGAGCATGATGAAAATTTATCAGAAAGTTTGTCTTGATTATATGTAAGTCAAGTTCTAACATGGGTCATGTTGGGTCAAAAAGTAGGTCACAAGGTCAAATTGAAGAAAAATCTTGTTAACACTCTAGAGGCCGCAATTTTTGCTTCAGAAGTCTGAAACTTTGTCAGAATGTTTATCTTAAAAATTTCTAGATCAAGTTTGAATATGGGTCAGAAACTAGGTCACTAGGCCAAATTGAAGGGAAATCTTGTTAACACTGTAGAAGCCGCATTTTTTGAAATTTGGTCCGAATGTTGAGCTGCATGATATCTAGGTCAAGTTCGAATATGGGTTATATTGGGTAAGAAACAAGGTCAATAAAGGAAAATATTGTTCAAACGCCGGAGGCCGCATTTTTACTTTGAGCAAGTCGAAACTTTGTCAGAATGTTGTCTTGATGATATCTAGTCCATGTTGGAATATGGGTCATATCAGGTAAAAAAATATAGATCACTAGGCCAAATGAAGGAAAATCTTGTTAACACTGCGGCCCCAGGTTGCATTCAGAATAATTGTGTTGATGTGTTTTGCATTGCAGTACATTGTTTAAGGTGAGCGATCTAGGGCCATCATGGCCCTCTTGTTAGCTCCACTGGCTGAAAGCCAGTCAAGCTTATGTCATGGCGAATTGTGTGTGTGTGCCTTTTTTCCCTTTAAACAACTTCATCTCCCTAACCACTTGGCCAATTTGGTTGAAACTTCATAGGAAGCATCCTCTCAATGTCCTTTCTTAAATTCCTTAAAAAAAAAATTATCCATCCATAATTCTGGTTTCCATGGCAACCAAAAGAAAAAAATAGTGAAATTCTTCTCCAAAAGTGTCAGGCTGATTTTCAAATAATTTTGTAGAAATGTTGATTGGTTGAAAAAAATGGCCGCCAGGGGGCTGGGCTATTTTGCCTTATATAGCTATAGTGAAAACTTGAAAAATCTTCTTCTCCGAAAGTGTTCAGCCGATTTTCAAATAATTTTGTAGAAATGTTCATTGGGTGACCCTATATCAGATTCCTTCAAGCCATGTTGATTGGTCAAAAAACATGGATGCCAGAGGGCGGGGCTATTTTGCTTTATATGACCAAAGTGAAAACTTAAAAAATCTTCTTCTCCAAAAGTGTTGAGCAGATTTTCAAATAATTTTGTAGAAATGTTCCTTGGGTGACCCTCTTTCAGATTCCTTCAAGCCATGTTGATTGGTAAAAAAACATGGCCGCCAGAGGGCGAGGCTATTTTGCACTATATGGCTAAAGAGAAAACTTAAAATCTTCTCCTCCGAAAGTGTCAGGCCGATTTTCAAATAATTTTTTAGAAATGTTCCTTGGGTGACCCTTTATTGGATTCCTTCAAGAAATGTTGATTGGTTGAAAAACATGGCCGCCAGGGGGCGGGGCTATTTTGCCTTATATAGCTATAGGGAAAACTTAAAAAATCTTCTTCTCCAAAAGAGTTCAGCCGATTTTCAAATAATTTTGTAGAAATGTATATTGGGTGACCCTCTATCAGATTCCTTCAAGCCATGTTGATTGGTAAAAAAGCATGGCTGCCAGAGGGCTGGGCTATTTTGCCTTATACGGCTAAAGAGAAAACTTAAAAAATCTACTTCGAAAGTGTCTGGCTGATATTCAAATAATTCTGTAGAAATGTTCCTAGGCTTACCCTCTATCAGATTCCTTCAAGCCATGTTGATTGGTTGAAAAATATGGCCGCCAGGGGTTGGGGCTATTTTGCCTTATATGGCTATAGTGAAAACCTAAAATATCCTCTTCTCCGAAAGTGTCAGGCCGATTTTCAAATAATTTTGCAGAAACATTCCTTTTGTGACACCTTACAAGATTCCTTTAAGCCATGGTGGTTGGTCAAAAACATGGCCACCCGAGGGCAGGGCTGTTTGGAGATTTGATTTTTGCTTTATGGCCGTGGAGCAATACTGGCCCTCTTGGGCCTCTCGTTTTTATAAATTTTGTGTTTTTTTGGAATTTTTACATTTTTAGCTCCACTGGCTGAAAGCCAGTCGATTCAGCCAGTCAAGCTTATGTCATGGCAAATTGTCTGTTGTGCGTCTGTGTGTGCGTGCGTGTGTAAGCTTTTTTCTTCATACGACTTCTCCCTAACCACTTGGTCAAATTGATTTTGAGAACGGGTTCATCGAAGTGTTTGAAAAAAATAGACCACCAATCAAACTCCTGTAAAAACCGGAGATAGAACATTGTAAGCGGCGTAGACTGCGCCATGTTTCATTAAAAAGGGTGAATCAAATAAACAAAGTTACCATTGTTTTTACTTCTTATCAAGAGCAATTATTGCTGTCTGAAGATGCAAATATGAAGTCAAAAATCACGTGGTATACACACACTGTTTATCTGGCATCTGCCTTGCGTCATCTGCCAACCTATTCTCATCTGTAATCAATCGGTCAATTGGTATAAAACTTCACAGATAGCATCCTCTCAGTGTCCTCACCAAAATTCCTTTAATTTGTTGGGATCCTTGCAGAATGCTGGTTACTATGGCAACTGAAAAAAGAAACTCATCACATACCATCAGGTCGTTCACACAACACCAAATAAATTCCTTCTTTGTTTCCATGTAAATAAACTAGTTTCATCCTTTAATTGTCACACTTTCAATTTAGGGGCAGGGCATGTTTTTCTTATAATTGTGTATTTCTAGTGAAAACTTTGCAACTGTCTCAGTTATCAACATTAAGAATATATACCCTGCAATAGTTGTTCAATGATCCATTCATTGACTAATGTTGACTATTTCTAACCATTTCCAACATCCTAAAAATCTGCCACAGATGGAAACTAGTAAAATTATGGAAAAACCCTTATAAATAAAAAATTCTTTTTTTGAATATATATGAAGTGGCAAAAGTGAAATTTCTACTTTTTGCCACAATGCTTACAGGAGTTGTCTGCTGCAGATGTGTGAAAATGTGTCTACAGTTGAGAAAGAATTCAATAATGTGTAGTGAAAATACCAATAAAAAATTAGCCTTTGAGAGGTAGACCTAACTACCTTGAAACAATAACAGGATATTTATTTTAAATTGATTGCGAAACAATCTTTCAACTTATTGAAATCATGCCCATTGTCTACTTCCTAAAGTCCTAACAAGTACTTGCTACGTTTGTGTGGGAAAATCTCAAAGGCAGAGTCTGCTCATCACTGGATTTGAACTTGATATCTTTGTTACAAGAGACCAAAGCTGACAACTTCACCACTGTTTTCCACATATGAATGTTTAGTTCTTGAATCCTTTCCCACATAAAGCAAATCAGCAGCAGACGACTTTGAAAGCAGTTGCATGTGGGAAAGGGTAAAGTACTTTGATTCTATTCCTTTTCTTTTCTTATCTGTTTAGATGGCAGTGATAGAATGGCTGACCTGTTCATAGATACAGAGGAGAAAGAGAAAATACCTAAAGAGGCCATTTATCTGGGAAACACAGACCCCCTCAGGGTACATATATCCAAACCGACTCCGATAGAAACAGTCACCATGGCAACTACATATGAAGCACAACCTGTAGTTACTACGATAACAGAGGTCAAGGACAAACACAGTGGAAGTAAAGATAGACTTCGAGGTTTGATGATATTTTTATTTTTAGCTCATTAACTCTATCCAACATGTAGATTCATTTTAAACTGTCTGCAGAAGAAGACTTATAATCATTGTAGCAAAAAGATGAAATTGCTCAGAATGAGAAAATTCTCCTTTTTTGGCTCAATGCTTGCACCTCTATTCCAAAATATCATATCATCCATTTCAGAGATTATATATTTTTGCCATAACTTTTTCAAATAAGTTGTCATTGATTTCGTTTGAACAAAGCAGTTCCAATGAATCTCAACAACAAAAATGTTTATGCAAAAATAAAAATTGTGGCATTCCCTTGGCTTTAAGACTTCCTGGTCACGTGATCTATTGGATCTATTGTTATCACTCTTTATCTGTCCATCCTATGTCGTAAAAATATTTAACTCTGAAACTGCTTGTGTGCTAGCAAAATAATTTCACATGAATATTCCATAATTAGCCCTCATCAAAAAGAATTCCAAGAAAAATTGCCAAAATTTTAAATTATATTGCACAAATTGGGTGTACAGTTAAGAACATCATGAAATTGACAATCTGAGCGGAACGTGATTGGATCGTGAGCGTGATTGGAACGAAGTTGGAACGCTTTATGAGCGGAACGGAATTTTGCGCTCTGAACGAAACAATCATAATGATTGCAAAAATCCAATCATTCGCTCGTTGAACGGTTGCAACAACTATCCGATAATTATTTTACGAAATCATTTTATTAACCCTTTACTGGATAGCCCAACTGCCCATTTACCTATATTATCTCCATATATAGGCATCTATTTGATAAACCAATAGTCAATAAACTACTGATAAAAGCCTGTACACTATTTCCATACAGGGTATTGGGAAAATCATAAGAATTTGACACCTGTCCTAATTAAACCCAACTATCTGTATAAAATATTGTAACTACCTTTTATATGTCAGTATAAACATTGTGGGAAATTAAATTACCTTTACATTGGTGTAAAATACACTATTTCAGCATGAAAAGAACTGAATCAAAACAGGAGACGAAAGAAGGGCAATTTTATTTGTTATTTTTTCTTGAAAATGATGAATGTATTTTGCTCATGTCTACCTTTTCAAATATTGTTATTGCGGAAAAAAAACAAGTGAAATTACTCCAGAATATAACAACAGTAATTTCAAGTTTAATTTTTTAAAACCAGATACTCCGTAAAGGAAATATGTCTTAATTTCTACGAAGTTTTCAAAAGTCAACTCTGTGACATACAGGAGTAAAATTAGTAAAACTTAATGGAGAAATCACCCATCTTCCTGTCATGATTCAAAGTCGATTTCACGAGAATAAATGTTAAAACATCCCATATAAATATTTTGAATGACTAATGTCCTTACGTTTTCATTTCTAACTATTTCCTTTTTGAAGAAATAGATCGGCAATAGAAAATTGTTAACCCCAAAAAAGTCGAATGTAAACACATGTTTGCGTATTTTCCCGTATTCACAAAGGACAATTTAGTTCTTTGTTTACTTACCCTTGGTTGTTGAAACTCATTATTCCACGCTCCTATAGAGAAAAGATTGTTGTCGGAAGGAGAACAATCATCGGAAACAACTTCCAGATCAGAAATATCTGATTGAATGTCAGACGGGGTAAAGCCAAACAAAAAAAATACAGCTTCAGTTTTGCGGAAGTGTCATAACTGCACCCGTAAATGACCCATTTTATTGCCCTTCTGATTTACTAGATCAATCAATCAAAGACCCGCCGGTATTGTGTAGATGAAAACAATAACCACTTATGTCAGCTGTTCATCCCTTTCCCCATTACAACAAATCACAGCAAACGATTGTGAAAATGTCGAGACAAAAATAAAGAAAATCTATAAAAAAGGAAAGTTTAATTACTGAATTAATTCAAATCATTGTGGCAAAATTTATCTATTAAATTTAATGCATTTCGGCTTTCTCCTTTTGCTGCAATGTTTACTCGTCAGCTTTAGTTGCGTCAATATGAATCTACATCTGTGAAAGAGGTATTTCCCAGTAGCTTACTTGATTGTCAAAACTGGTATACACCGGAAATGTGATCGGTCAAACAAAGAACCGACTTTGCACGTGTGAGTAAACCCTTTCCTCTTTCAATAATTATGCCGACGAAATTAAAAACATCTTGACAAAAAATTCAAACTATTTAACCCTTTCTCACGTATAGACAATTTCTACAGCAGAAGAATAGATTTATACAGGGTTGCTTCATTGTGTTTGCATGGGATCATAACATTGTGAGCAATTTTTTCTCGTTTTAAATGTCATCTTCTCCAGATTTATTTTATATGAAGAAAGGGAGAAATGAAGCCCTGTTGTCAAGGTCATGTTTACTGCATGCGTCAGTAATTTTCCATTTGATCTGGGTTGCACGTGGTTTACACATAATAATACCGTGTCAAATGAAAACCCGCCTTCCGATAGTTGGGAATATTCAGATCAATATGCTCTTCTGTTAATACTGATTAGGATCATCACTGTTCGTAAATCGTCTCATAACAATTATCGAAGTATTTTGAGAACAGTTATGATCAAACGCCGGCATTACAATTAAATAAATTGATACCAGCTGTTATAAGATTTGGAACAAAACTGATTGCCTATTTTTATGTGTCGCGACTCAATCTGTATATGGTGCATAATGGTAATTTTAGAAAACCCTTGTGAAATAATTAAAATTTACAATTACAAATGGAAACGGATATTATCATATGGATATTTTTCATAGGAACAAGGTATTTTCAAGCTTATCATTTCCCGACGCATTTCATTCAAACTGGGTACTGAATTTTTAAACACTATACATGTTTGGACGCTTTTTAATTAACTTTATATAGTAACACTATGATTTAAAGTATGAGATCCCTTTGTAAATAAACAAATTGTATTGTGATACACTTTTGGAGGACCTATTCACACGATAAATATACTTTTGAAGCATTCAAACTCCAAAGGTGTCAAAAAGCGTTTACATTGAAATCGATTAGAATCGATTAGGCTCGTCGAAAACCGTTTATATTGAAATCGATTAGGGTTTTCGAAAATCGTTTATATTGAGATCGTGTATGAAAGCGTTTATATCCGGTGAAGGGTTAAAAGTCATATTTGTATACTAAACTTTTGTTTTATAAGACACTCAAGTATCCGATTGAATTAGAATGTAACAAATATTATTAATATGATAATTTTCGTAATACGATTTGTTGTTGATATTTAGGGTTAAGTAAAAAAAAATATAAACGAAACGAAATTAATTTAAGCCAATCAAATCGTTGAACGGATTTTGATCGAAAAAAAGCGTTCCGAGTGAGCGTTAGAAAGCGCTCAATCTGAACGGAACGGAAAAAAGCAATCACAATGTTATGAATGAGTGAACGCTTTGAGAGCGGATTGGAACGTGAGCGGAGCGGAACGGAACGGAACGGAGCGGAGCGTGAACGGTTAATTTGTCAATTTCAAGATGTTCTTAACTGTAACTACCAAGATTGTTCAAATTATTCCGCTCCATTGGAAAACATTGCTGCCAAGGGGCAAAGCTTGTTTTCCTTATATGTGTATAGTTAAGACGTATTACTGTGTACACTTGTCCTTAAGTACAATTTGGAAAGTCCAAGATATTGATTATAAGGTTGTGGGTATTGTTTCAAATGCTATGTCTGTTATTCCAGAAATTTCAGATGATCTAAATGATAGCAACAATTTAACTTCCACACAGACAGCTCAGTCTGAGAGAACCTCAAATATGGACATTGCTTCAAATATAACCATAGGTGCTACTGGAGGTCAAATACATCAGGAGGAACAGGCAATTTGGACAAGTTCAAATGTATCAGGATCAAGCATATCTCTTCAATCAGAGTTACCAAATCCGTATGATAAAGATATCCGAGAAAAGATGAATAAACAAGCAGTAAGTAATTTTTAGCCAGAATATAGTCAACAAATCACAAGGAGTTTATCTAAAAACGTTTCTTTGTAAAATTAACCATTTTCCACATGTAGACCACTTTTGAAAACATTGTGGCAAAAGAACAGATTGCTCATGATGAGCACTTTCTCTTTTTATTTCAATGTTTGGAGCTCTTATTCAATAGTTATGCTTTCATATTAAGAGAATTTCCATAGACGTTTTCTTAGTTGTATTCTGAAAAAGAATGTGGAAAAGGGTTAATATTAAATGTTTTCTGTGCGTCATTATGGATTTGATAAAATCATTACTTGACCCTCTAACTGTATGTTGTGGTAACTCAAAAGAATCATTTTAGTAAGACAATTCCTTTGAGAATCCACATCATAGGGTTTGTTTAGGTAATAAGAGAGATATTGTTGGGAAAAGAGCTGTATCCCTCTCTATATCTTGACCTCTGATAGGGTTTATTTAATGATTTGAGCTACATCACACGAAATCTAATTTGGGTCCGAAACTATACAACTTTTAAGCATTTGATGTGCTCAGACATTGACTTGATGCTCCAATAAAGATTTCTGATTGATCTTTTTGATTCTCACCAAGGCTATGAAGAATCTGCACTGAGTAAACTTTTTTAACTTCAGACCAATAACAACCAAAATTTAATAACATGATAGTATTGTTGCGCTTTGTGCCTGTGTCATAACTGTTTTACAATGGCTTTCGTGATGCTTCTGCGACTAGATTTCAAACATAGAAGATCTAACGATTTGGGTCTATATGATGATTTGCATCAGCTGTATAACCATTTAGGTCTTAGAAAGAGATAACCTTTCATTAAACACCTTGAGATTGAGAAGACATTTTAGTTATGCAAATAACTTATGATATTACTGCAGCACATGGCATTGAAAGCTTTAAGGGAAAACGGAAAAAATGCAGAGCCTTGCCAGTCACATTTTTTGTCTAGAATATTTCAATACATGGTTGAAAATATTTTTGAGATATTTCTTCTATTCACTCAATGGTTTTAAAAGTTGTCTGTTACACTGAAATGGTAAATGCTTATTCCTACAGATGATGGAGAAGTTACCAGAGAGCGAACAAGATGCATTAAAATTTCCAATGAAAGCTAATCTTGCTGAAAAAGCTACAGGTAAAGTTTTTGTAAATGTTTGATTTGATGCATCCACTCTGAGGCATTGATACATGGGTGTATCACTCTTATAACCCAATCAAACCCAATGTTGTTTTACTCAAAATAATTGTCTTATCTAGACAATAATTTGAGTACCTACAAGATAAGGTTTGATGTTCTTAGAAAATAAAATACACACCTTGTTTAAAGCTTGGTCTGCTTCAACCTAGTGTGGGGGATTTGTGACTGGTTGTCATGGGTTCAATTACAATGTGCAGCTGATAAAGTGGAGTTGTTTTTTTAGCTCACCAGAGCACAAAGTGCTAGGGATGTCCGTCATTCATCCACAATTTCTTTAAACAACATCTTCTCTAAAATCACTAGGCCAATTTTCTAGATATTTCTCAAGAATGCTTGTTAGGGAATGCTCTTTTAAAATTGTTCAAAGAAGTTATTTCGATGTAGAATTTGCAGCGGCATCAGAAAGAGGGAAAAGTGCCCAAATGTTCTTGTCCAAAAGTACTGGCCTGATTAGGAAATAACGTAGCAAAATTGTTCCTTGGTGGACCCTCTACCAAGACTGTTCAAATCATTCGTTCTGTTGAAAAATATGTCTACAAGGGGATGGAGCTTCCTTTCCATATACATATATGTGTATAGAATAAAACTATAACAATTTCTTTTCCAAAAGTACTTGCCTGATTGGAACATATTTTGGCACAAATATTTCTTTCATGACACTCTACCAAGTTTCTTTAAAGCTAACCCGAGCCCGAATTGCAGAGTGAGCTATTTTGATCACTCATCGTCTGTTGTCGTTTTCCATCTGTTCACATTTTCCTACAAATTAATTCTCCTCCTAAACCAATGGACCGATTTGAAAATAATTTCACAGGAATGTTCCTTGGGTGGTCCTTTTTCAAAGTTGTTCAAAGAATCAATTATATGTAGAAGGAAAATGCCAAAAATCTTCTGGTCCAAAGGTACTGGCCAAATTAGAAAATTGTTTTTGCTAAAATGTTCCTTTGATGACCGTCTCCCGAGATAGTTCAAATAATTCTGACCTGTTGAAAAACATGGCCGCCAGGGATGGGGCTTGTTTTCCTTATATGTATATATATAATGAAAACTTAAAAAATCTTCTTGTACAAAAGAACTAGTCTGACTTGAAAAAACCTTAATACAAATGTTTCGTTTGTGAACCTCTACCAAGAGTGTTCAAACATTAAAAAACATGGCCGACAGGGCTGAAGGTGAGTTATTGTAATCGTCCGGCGTGCATCTGTCAACATCTTCTCCTCAGTAACCAGTGGGTCAATTGGGGTGAAACTTCACAGAAAGCACCCTCTCAATGACCTCACTAGAATTCCTTTTCGAAGAAAAAAGGGGGGTTATTTAATTTGGGTTTGTCCGTCTGTCCGTCTGTCTGTCACACTTTGTTTCCGTGCAATAACTGCCACAAATGTTAACCGGTTATTTTTCAAACTTGGTAACAAGGTTAAATGCCTTAAGGGCTAGGCCAAGTTTTATCGTCACTTTCGGTGGAGTGGCCCCTTATTTAACAAAAAATGTCGTTTGTTGCAGTTTCCGTGCAATAACTGCCACAAACGTAAACCTTCTTTTTTTCAAACTTGGTAAACAGGTTAAATGCCTTAAGGGCTAGGCCAAGTTCGATCGTCACTTTCGGCGGACTTTATTCTGTGTAGTTATGGCCCCTTATTTAACAAAAAATGTTGTTTGTTGCTGTTTCCGTGCAATAACTGCCACAAATGTGAACCTTTTTTTTTCAAACTTGGTAACAAGGTTAAATGCCTTAAGGGCTAGGCCAAGTTCGATTGTCACTTTCAGGGGACTTTATTCTGTTATGGGCCCTTAATTAACCAAAAGTGTCGTTTGTTGCTGTTTCCGAGCAATAACTACCACAAATGTGAACCGTTTTTTTTTCAAACTTGGTAACAACCTAGGCCAAATTCGATCCTCACTTTCGGCTGACTTTATTCGGTGTAGTTATGGCCCCTTATTTAACAAAAAATGTCGCTATTTGCTGTTTCCATGCAATCACTGCGAACCGTTTTTTTTTTCAAACTTGGTAACGTTAAATGGCTTAAGGGCTAGGCAAAGTTTGATCGTCGCTTTCGGCGGACTTTATTCGGTGGGGTTATGGCCCCTTAATTAACAAAAAATGTTGTTTGTTGCTGTTTCCGTGCAATTACTGCCACAAATGTGAACCTTTTTTTTTTCAAACTTTGTAACAAGGTTAAATGCCTTAACAGCTAGGCTAAGTTCGATAGTCACTTTCGGCGGACTTTATTCCTACAATTTTTCCTGCAAGATATAAATTTCATGCATTTGCTTGTTGGTAACAAAATGTGGAATTTTGGACAATTTCCTTTCTCTGTGTGATATTTTAACCAGATAACAGGTGTACAAGGGGAGTTGCTTATCCGTTTTATCTATGTTCCTAGGTTTTGCGGCTTAAGTCTGGCCAGTTTTGTGCGATTGCTCATAATACAGGTCTCCGAAAGATAATAATAGAAACACATAACTTTTTTAGGTCCTACTGTCTCACCTTCTGCAGCAGACGACTTTCAAAACTTAGTGTCAAAAACATGAAAAATCTCAATAAATTTGAGTAACTATTAAATAGAGTTGAAAATTTTGTGGCAAAAGGATTGCCAAAATGTTTTCAAAAGTCGTCTGTTGCAGATGCGTCAAAATGCGTCTTAAAGTGGGATGGGGTTAAAGAAATGACCAAACTTCATGTTTATGCATGTTTTGGGCCATTAAACAATCAAAGAAAGGTTTGAATAGCTTGAAACATCATTCTTTATGAAAAGAATGTAATAGTAGCTATTACATTATGGCTGAATACCCCTAAAGTCCACTACAGGCAACCAGTTTCATAATTTTTCAAGCAATTTGATTGTATGTAGTGAACCCAGAATGCTTCAATCTTTGCAGCTAACACAAAAATTACTTTTATTTTTTGTTCAGCCGAAAGATCTTTAGGTCACAATAATTTAGGTCATAATAAAAATTTCTTCTTTGTTTCCAAGTAAATCAGCCAGTTTAAACCCTCAATTGTCTCACTTTCTACGTCTCTCATGTAGAACATCCTATACCATTGAACAAAGTTACCTCTTAGTTTTAATATGATCCAAAGAAAATGCAGGGTCTTGCATTAGAACTCACTAGGCGAAAATGGTTAGTGTCATTTTGGACGAAAGCTGGCTGGGATGAAATTGGTTTTTTTTCATTCTCTACTATCACGTTCAAACAAGGTCAAAATACATATTAAAAAGTGCTGATCGAATTATCTTAGACAGACTCTAAGATATGGCACACCAAGTGAACTTAAATGTTTGAAGTATCATCATTAAATTATATACAAGAAGGCTATACTTCTTTACAAATCCTTTAATATTGATTTTCCTGATCTAATCTAATCACAGTAACAACACACACACACACATACACACACACACACACACACATCTGAGATTAAGCGACCAGCAGTGAGCACTCTCTTCGGATAGCTAAGCCTGGAATATTTTATAGAATATCTTTGACCTACTCGGGACCCAAATTACGGAACCTGATTACACTTAATTTTAGGAAAGTTCTGTGAATATTTTAAGGCCTTTTAATCAACATATCTGACATGGTGCCATTCTGGTGGAAATAAATTTCTTATATCATTCATTTCAGGATATATCGATCTGGTACAATGGTATGAGACATTACAACTGATGAAGGAAGATTGTGACATTAAACTCAAGGAAAAGAACAAAAGAGATAAAAACTTGAACAGAAAACAAGTGGTGTCTGTTGCTATTTTTTTTGAAGAGGAACTAGAACTTCTGAGGTTGATACCACCTGAGCGAAGGAAGCTATTTTTTAACCAAACATCAAGCGACACTATAGATGGTTATACACTTAGTAAAAAGAATGAACTTCATGGTGAAATCACCTTTATATATATTGAAGGAGCTATACAAGCACTAATGGAGAAATTTTGCAGTAACAGGAATGGCACGACTCCTATAGAACCCTTAATGTTCATATATTCAACATATATTCCATGTTCTGGGTTACGGTTCATGGAATATAACTGTGCAGAGGAGATAGGAAAGATAGGAAATCTGTACAAACATGAATGCAAGGTTGTTTTAGGATATTCTGACTCCTTCAAATTTACAGACAAAAAACTTGCACTAAATTTCCTTTCAAAGAGTGAAATCAGCAGTGTTCTTGAATTTAAGCCAAATCGTTTTGAATGGATATTTCCAAAACATCAACAAAAACGAAAACTGTATCTTTTTCAGAAACAACTTTTTAGTCTAATTTGTTTGAAAATAGACCCCTGTGATTTTGAAGTTCAAGGAAACATTGCCTTTGAAGTCAACAATTTTGTACATCAATTTACCTCTCGGGAGGATATTAAATCATTTGGTGCAATTTCAACACTCACGCTCAACATGATCGGTCAGTTCCTCTTGAAAACATACACACCATATAACCACTCTTTGAAATTAATAATGATGGAAAGCTTAGTAGATATGATGGGACAAGATAGACCTTCACCGAATAAATGTTTGCAATTCGGACAACCAATAACTGGGTCACTTACAGACAGGGAGTGGCAACCAATCAAAGACATGGAGAAAAAAAGATGGTGCAACTTAAAGATGTACTTAAAACCTGTTGATCCACCCAATATGTTAAGTCCTAAAATAAAGAAAGATTCATTTGATCCCTTTAGAAGCAAGAAAGAAACGGATCAATTTGGGATTTACAAACAACAAGTCACAAAAGTGCATGATGAAAGGGAGAAAACGAAAGCTAAAATAAGGAAAGTGAAAGCTTATTCTAGTCTGTCGTCCGCTAACAATCTGTAAACCCCATCATCACTGTCCCGGATGATAGTTTTGGGAGAAACCTTGTCAAACCGGGAAGACCTTAGAACTTTGGTATGATCCGTAATTAACCATGTTCCGGCAGACCGTCCTGGATGTTTTAAAATGTTTAATACAACAAGGAGACACCGCGAGAAATATCCAGAACCAGCGATGTCCCGCACAATAGGTCTCTACCGTGATAGTCAAAGGTAATCTGGGGAGTACTCCATGCATTGTAGACCAACGGGATCACTGGGGCTCCACTGGCACAGGAAGGGGGCTATACCGGGCTGGATCGGCGGCCACACCGGGTTATACTGAGTATTCGGGCTATTTTTCACTTGGAGACACCGGGACCAGAGCCCGGACAGTGAAAACGGGGCTTCATTGTGTAAATTGGGATGAAACTACACCAAAATCATCCTCTCAAAGTTTTCACTAAAATTTCTTCTTTTTTGGGGGATCCATGGAGCACCTAGCTGTAAACAACCCTAGATGGAAACTGATGATGAACCAATCTGTCTGCAACTACTAGTACCATGAATGGGTTGCTCAACTAGAAGGAAAATACCCCCTGATCCCCACGTCATTTCATATATTATACACTTCATGGGTATCAACGGATTTTCAAAGAACACTTCACATTGCATTATATATACTGTTTAAGAGTCGTCTACTTGAAAATAAAATTGATGAAAGTAGCATATTTATTTTGATAACTAAAAATTTGAAATAGGGTTAAAGGAAAACTCTGGTAAACGGCTAAATTAAGAAATGTCTCCTTTGTCCGTACTGACGTCGTCTGCTGTAGAAGTATCAAAAGTCGATGATAGATTGTAATATTTAGTTGTTTTGACTGCATAAATTTTCGCTTGTCAACACTTAAAAGTTATCTGAGTAGCTGTTATGCATAAGGTTTTAAATAAAAGATATCTCTCTCAATAAATCACACGTATTGACTTTTTTATTTAACAAAATTGAAAATATGTCAACCAGCATATACTTAGTTGCAAAAATAAGACTATGTCTATGTTTTATATCTCCCTTTTGATGATAAATAATCGAGTTCAATGCCGTTTTCAATAGCCTTTCAATTATATCACGGCTGACAATGCATTGCCTGACGACCTCGCACCAATACTCAGGATGCATGGTTACGGGTAAATACCTTCTAGTATTTCTCTATTAAATACGCAAGATATACCATGGGTTTTCAACACTGCCCCATCGTAGGTCATGTCATGATATCAGAAATGAAATGTGTTGTAATTGCATTACCAGTAGTGACGTCATTTCATATTATCATATGGGAATATGAATTTTTATGAAAACAGTCGAATAAATGCGGTACTCGCTCGTAATGAGCTGTAAAACATATACTGTTTGTTTGTCTGTATGATGTGGAAAGCCTCCTACAACAACTTTTCAGTTTTATTCCGACTTTACCAGGGTAAGTTACCAGTACTAGTGGTTCATTTATCCTGACACCAGCGAGTCAGTTGTCATGCTAAATCCACAATCTTGAGCGTCAATGAGGTAAAGCCATTGCTTCCATTTTTAGCTCGACTATTCGAAGAATATGAGAGCTATACTACTCACCCTGGCGTCGGCGTCGGCGTCCACGTCACACTTTGGTTAAGGTTTTGCATGCAAGTTCTTAAATACTACATGTATTGCATTGAAACTTTCTACAACCCTACCAAACTATCACACCAATGTAGATTATCAAGTTAGATAACTCTATCCTGCATTTTATGCAAGTTATGGCCCTTTTTTACTTAGAAATTCTGGTTAAAGTTTTGCGTGCAACTAAAGTAAGAGTCCATATCTCAGTATTTGATTGATGCATTGCATTGTAATTTTATACAGCACTACCCAACTATCACACCTATGTAGATTATCAAGTTCGATAACTCTATCCTGCATTTTATGCAAGTTATGGCCCTTTTTTTACTTAGAAATTCTGGTTAAAGCTTTGCGTGCAACTAAATTAAGAGTCCATATCTTAGTATTTACTTGATGCATTGCATTGAAACTTTCTACAACCCTACCCAACTATTACACCTGTGTAGATTATCAAGTATGATAACTCTATTCTGCATTTTATGCAAGTTATGGCCCTTTTTTTACTTAGAAATACTGGTTAAAGTTTTGCGTGCAACTAAATTAAGAGTCCACGTCTCAGTATATACTTGATGCATTGCATTGAACCTTTACACAACCCTACCCAACTATCACACCTATGTAGATTATCAAGTTAGATAACTCTATCCTGCATTTTATGCAAGTTATGGCATTTTTTTTACTTAGAAATTCTGGTTAAAGTTTTGCGTGCAACTAAATTAAGAGTCCATATCTCAGTATTTACTTGATGCATTGCATTGAAACTTTCTACAACCCTACCCAACTATCACACCTGTGTAGATTATCAAGTATGATAACTATATCCTGCATTTTATGCAAGTTATGGCCTTTTTGGACTTATAAATTCTGGTTAAAGTTTTGCATGCAACTACATAAAGAGACCATCTCTTAGTAACTACTTGATGCATTGTATTGAAACTTTATACAGCCCTTACCAACCATCACATCTATGTAAACAATCAAGTATGATTACTCTATCCAGCATTTTATGCAAGTTATGGACCTTTTTGGACTTAGAAATTCTGGTTAAAGTTTTGCAACTACATTTAGAGTGTAATCTCAGTAACAACTTGAAAAATTGTATTGAAACTTTATACAACCTTTCCCAATTGCACAACTATAAACACAACCAATTAAGATAACTCTATCCTGTATATGGTGCAAATTGTTGCCCTTTGTTTACTTAGAAATTATGGTTAAAGGTTTGCGTGCAACTACAAGAGTCCATATCTTAGTAACTACTTGATGCATTCCATTGAAAGGTTATACAACCCTATCTAACCACACAAAATAATCATGTTAAATAACACTATGCTGCATATAATGCAAATTATCACCCACTAAGAAATTGTGGTTAATGTTTTGCATGCAACTACATTAGAGTCCATTATCTCAGTAACTTAAATAAGCGGTGGAATAGTCGAGCGCGCTGTCCTCCGACAGCTCTTGTTAAAGTTTTGGGTATGACCCGACATATTAACGTCGGGCATTTGGAACCAGTGTCCCGGGTTCGATCCTCAGTTGTGGTAGTCATGGTGGAAGGCCCTTGGGATCATGAATAAGTTAACAGTCGCCGGGATACAACTGGCATAATGTTGAACACGGGTTTAAAATACCCAATAAAACAAACAAAAACTAAATGATCCAACCTGGTTGTGAACCTAATGAATGTATTTAAAAGTGGAAGGCACAGTTTAATGAATAACGGAACTCTGACAAATAAACTGAAGATGATTGTCACATCCTTTACCAGTTGCTCTCATTTCGTGATCGTACCTGGCGCGCATACACTGCTGACTTTCAGAGTCCCTCTTCCCTATGGCCACACTCGTGGTGTCGTTAAAGTCGTCTCTAGTTGTCGGCTGAAAGCGACGATCGTCGTTATGTTGCTGTTGTACAACTTGTAAGCTGACCCAAAACTCATTTTCTGAAACAAATGAAACCAAGCAATGATCAAATGTGTTTAAACAATTACAGAATAAATGACCTTAGCCTTTGGCTGGCATAAATAATTGCATTTGAGGAGGAAACGAAACCCTTTCCCATATAAAGAAAAATTTGCAACTGACGGATTTGACAAAGTACAATCAAATGGAATATCTATACAAGATAGAAAGGGTAATTAATAAATACAGTTAAAACAGTTTGGCAAAGATAGAACTTGTTTATTTTGAGTAATATCTCTTTTTTTCACAATGTTTACAAATGTAGTATGTTGCGAAAACGTCAAAATATATCGGATAATTAACACAGCCCATTACTGACGAGGACTATCTGTCAATGGGTTGTGGGTCCGAATCCCGGCTCTGGTATTCATTCTCACCAATGATTGACAAAATACATTGAAACTAGCGGCTATCGTCTTACTACAATTGGGCTGAAATGTCTATGTCGGAAGGTAGCCAGTTGCATGGAAATAGTTGTGTGTGTGGAGTACTGAATGGGAAAGCCAAGAAACGCTTGGGTAGGATTACCTTGCTGCCGTTATATATATTGACTTCAAAACGAGCAATTCCTCCATTTGCCACAATATTGTTTAACTATATGCAATAATTACGTGGGAAAAGGGGGCTGGGGGGGGGGGGGGGGGGGGGGGGGGTAACACTGATCTGCATCATGCTCCAACCATGCTGTGTTAAATAATCGGGAAAAATACAAATCAATCAAGTATTTACCATGTTTATGGGGTAACTGAGACTTCAGATAATTGAATACTGCTGTCCGCTGATCATCTGTACGATAGAGTAGTAAGTCCCCGCCATTGCTTTCACAGTAATGTTTTGCATTGCTCCAAGTTTTCATGTGGTAGACAGGCCAGATACAGAGAAGTGTGTTAGGTACCACGTCATATGGTGCCACGCAATGGTTGCTATCTGTGAATGAACGGGCGAATACTACAATTGGTACCAATTCATATGGTGCCACGCAATGGTTGCTATCTGTAACTAAACGGGCGAATACTACCATTAGGTACCACGTCATATGGTGCCACGCAATGGTTGCTATCTGTGAATGAACGGGCGAATACTACCATTAGATACCACGTCATATGGTGCTACGCAATGGTTGCTATCTGTAAATGATCGGGTGTATACTACCATTAGGTACCACGTTATGTGGTGCCACGCAATGCTTGCTATCTGTGAATGAACGGGCGTATACTACAATTAGGTACCATGTCATATGGTGCCACGCAATGGTTGCTATCTGTGAATGAACGGGCGAATACTACCATTAGGTACCACGTCATATGGTGCTACGCAATGGTTACTATCTGTAAATGATCGGGTGTATACTACCATAAGGCATACGTCATGTGGTGTCACGCAATGGTTGATATCTGTAACTGATCGGGCGTATACTACAATTAGGTACCACGTCATATGGTGCCACGCAATGGTTGATATATGTAACTGAACGGGTGAATACTACCATTAGGTACTATGTCATATGGTGCTACGCAATGGTTGATATCTGTAACTGAATGGGCGAATACTACCATTAGGTACCACGTCATATGGTGCTACGCAATGGTTGATATCTGTAAATGAACGGGCGTATATACTACCATTAGGTACCACGTCATATGGTGCCACGCAATGGTTGCTATCTGTAAATGAACGGGCGTATACTACAATTAGGTACCACATCATGTGGTGCCACGCAATGGTTGATATCTGTAAATGAACGGGCGTATACTACAATTAGGTACCACATCATATGGTGCCACGCAATGGTTGATATCTGTAAATGAACGGGCGTATACTACCATTAGGTACCACATCATATGGTGCCACGCAATGGTTGATATCTGTAAATGAACGGGCGTATACTACCATTAGGTACCACATCATGTGGTGCCACGCAATGGTTGCTATCTGTAAATGAACGGGCGCATACTACACTTAGGTACCACGTCATGTGGGGCCACGCAATGGTTGCTATCTGTAAATGAACGGGCGTATACTACAATTAGGTACCACGTCATATGGTTCTACGCAATGGTTGCTATCTGTGAATGAACGGGCGTATATACTACCATTAGGTACCACTTCATATGGTGCCACGCAATGGTTGCTATCTGTGAATGAACGGGCGTATACTACAATTATGTACCATGTCATGTGGTGCCACGCAATGGTTGCTATCTGTGAATGAATGGGCGTATACTACAATTAGGTACCACATCATGTGGTGCAACGCAATGGTTGCTATCTGTAAATGAACGGGCGTATACTACCATTAGGTACCACTTCATATGGTACTACGCAATGGTTGATATCTGTAAATGAACGGGCGTATACTACCATTAGGGACCACGTCATGTGGTGCCACGCAATAGTTGCTATCTGTGAATGAATGGGCGTATACTACAATTAGGTACCACATCATGTGGTACCACGCAATGGTTGCTATCTGTAAATGAACGGGCGTATACTACCATTAGGTACCACGTCATATGGTTCTACGCAATGGCTGATATCTGTAAATGAACGGGCGTATACTACCATCATTAGGTACCACTTCATATGATGCCATGCAATGGTTGCTATCTGTGAATGAACGGGCGTATATACTACCATTAGGTACCACGTCATATGGTGCCACGCAATGGTTGCTATCTGTAAATGAACGGGCGTATACTACAATTAGGTACCACGTCATATGGTTCTACGCAATGGTTGATATCTGTAAATGAACGGGCGTATACTACCATTAGGTACCACTTCATATGGTGCCACGCAATGGTTGCTATCTGTGAATGAACGGGCGTATACTACAATTAGGGACCACGTCATGTGGTGCCACGCAATGGTTGCTATCTGTGAATGAATGGGCGTATACTACAATTAGGTACCACATCATGTGGTGCCACGCAATGGTTGCTATCTGTAAATGAACGGGCGTATACTACCATTAGGTACCACGTCATATGGTTCTACGCAATGGTTGATATCTGTAAATGAACGGGCGTATACTACCATCATTAGGTACCACTTCATATGATGCCACGCAATGGTTGCTATCTGTGAATGAACGGGCGTATATACTACCATTAGGTACCACGTCATATGGTGCCACGCAATGGTTGCTATCTGTAAATGAACGGGCGTATACTACAATTAGGTACCACATCATGTGGTGCAACGCAATGGTTGCTATCTGTGAATGAACGGGCGTATATACTACCATTAGGTACCACGTCATGTGGTGCCACGCAATGGTTGCTATCTGTAAATGAACGGGCGTATACTACAATTAGGGATCACATCATATGGTGCCACGCAATGGTTGCTATCTGTAAATAAACGGGCGTATACTACAGTTAGGACACAACATATTGGTTACTCTAAATACCCGTGTGAAGACAATTAATCGACCAGACAAGAACTACTTATGAAAGATGAATATTATGAAAGTTGACCGCATACTTGGGAATACCTCATTCGATCCACTGCACGCGAAAATAGGAAAACGCAATTTGGTCAACTGTATGCGAAAATAGGAATACGTCATTCTGTCCACTGCATGCGAAACTATGTATACGTCATTCGGTCCACTGCGCGCAAAAATAGGTATACATCATTCGGTCCACTGCACGCGGCGAAATTAGGTATACATCATTTAGTCCACTGCACGCGACAATAGGTATACATCATTTAGTCCACTGCACGCGACAATAGGTATACATCATTCGGTCGACTGTGCGCAGCGAAATTAGGTATGTATATATCATTCAGTCAACTACACACGAAAATACGAATACATCATTCGGTCAACTGTGCGCAGCGAAATTAGCTAAACATCATTCGGTCGAAAATAGGAATACATCATTCGGTCCACTGCACGCGAAAATAGGTATACATCATTCGGTCCACTGCATGCGAAAATAGATATACGTCATTCGTTCCACTGCACGCAAATAGGAATACGTCATTCGGTCCACTGCAAGCATAAATAGGAAACGTCATTCGGTCAACTGCACGCGAAAATAGGTACATGTATACATCATTCGGTCCACTGCGCGCGAAAATAGGTATACATCATTAGGTCCACTGCATGCGAAAATAGATATACGGCATTCGTTCCACTGCGCAGCGAAATTAGGTAAACATCATTTGGTCGAAAATAGGAATACATCATTCGGTCCACTGCACGCGAAAATAGGTATACATCATTCGGTCCACTGCATGCGAAAATAGATATACGTCATTCGTTCCACTGCACGCAAATAGGAATACGTCATTCGGTCCACTGCAAGCATAAATAGGTATACGTCATTCGGTCAACTGCATGCTAAAATAGGTATACATCATTCGGTCCATTTCAATCAAAAATAGATATACGTCATTCGGTCCACTGCAAGCGTAAATAGGTATACGTCATTCGGTGAACTACACGCGAAAATAGGTATACTACATTCGGTCCACTGCACGCGTAAATAGGTATTCGTCACTCGGTCAACTGCAAGCGTAAATAGATATACGTCATTCGGTTCACTGCACGCATAAATAGGTATACATCATTCGGTCCACTGCAAGCATAAATAGATAAACGTCATTCGATTCACTGCACGCGTAAATAGGTAAACGTCATTCGGTCAACTTCACACGAAGATAAGTAAACTACATTCGGTCCACTGCACGCGTAAATAGGTGTACATAATTCAGTCCTCTGCATGAGGAAATAGAAAATTGACATTCGGTCCACTGCACGCGAAAATAGGTATACATCATTCGGTCAACTGCACCAGAAAACAGGTATACGTCATTCGGTCCATTGCAATAAAAAACAAGTATACGTCATTCGGTTCACTGCATGCAAAAATAGGCATACGTCATTCGGTTCACTGCACGCGAAAATAGGTATACATCATTCGGACCTCTGCACGCGTAAATAGGAATACGACATTCGGTCCACTGCACGCGAAATTAAATATACGTCATTCGGTCCACTGCACGCGAAAATAGGTATACGTCATTCGGTGAACTACACGCGAAAATAGGTATACTACATTCGGTCCACTGCACGCGTACATAGGTATACGTCATTCGGTCCACTGCACGCGAACATAGGTATACGTCATTCGGTTCATTGCACGTGAAAATAGTTAAATGTCATTCGGTTCACTGCTCGCAAAAAAAAGGTATACATCATTTGGTCCACTGCATGCGAAAATAGGAATACGTCATTCGGTCAACTGCATGAACAAAAAATGTATACGCCATTTGTTTAACTGCACGCAAATAGGAATACGTCATTGTGTGCACCGCACGTCAAAATAGGAATACATCTCAATCAACTGCTAGCATATAGGAATACGTCATTCGGTCACTGCACACGGAAAAGGGTATACATGTACATCATTCGTCAGCTGCCGCAAATAGGAATACATCATTTGGCCAGCTGCATGCGAAAATAGGAATACGGCATTCGTCCACTGCATGTGTAAATAGGAATACATCATTCGGTCCACTGCATGCACAAATAGGTATACGTCATTGTGTCCATTGCACGTAAAAATAGGAATACATCATTCGGTACACTGCTTGCAAAATTAGGTATACATCATTTTGTCCACGCATGCGTTAATAGGAATACGTCATTCGGTCAACTGCACGCAAATAGATATACATCATTTGGTCCATTGCACGTGGAAATAGGAATACATCGTTTGGTCAACTGCACGCAAATAGGAATACGTCATTCGGTACACTGCACGTAAAACTAGGTATACGTCATTTTGTCCACTGCATGCGTTAATAGGAATATGTCATTCGGTCCACTGCAAGCGAAAATAGGTATACATCCTTCGGTCAGCTGCACACAAATAGGAATACGTCATTCGGTTCAGTGCATGCGTACAACTGCATGAGGAAAAAGGAATACGTCATTCGGTCAACTGCACGCAAATATATATTCATAATTTGGTCCATTGCACGTGCAAATAGGAATACATCGTTTGGTCAACTGCTCGCAAATAGGAATACGTCATTCGGTACACTGCACGCACAACTAGGTATACGTCATTTTGTCCACTGCATGCGTTAATAGGAATACGTCATTCGGTCCACTGCAACCGAAAATAGGTATACATCATTCGGTCAGCTGCACGCAAGTAGGAATACGTCATTCGGTTCAGTGCATGTGTAAATAGGTCAATTTAGAGCTTCCTTTTGCAAGAAAGTACACCGTATTTTAGTCAATTTAGTGGCATTTTTTGACAATGTGATGACCATTTGCATATTCAATTCCCTGTTTATTGCTTAATCCACTAGCCTTAATATGAGTTTTCCAGACGACTATAAAAATAACGTAAATTTATATCACCGCTGTTATTTTTGCTCTCTTTAACTGGGTTCATAGCTGCAACACGCCTATAGGTTACACATACAAACCAATCATAAGAGATCAAAACAATGAGAATTCGGTACAAACTTAATGTTTTGACATTTCTAATCTCAAAACCCACAAGATTTATTTTGGCCATATTGTTTTCAGGAAGTTTGAATTAGCTTGACTTTCGGTCAGACTTATTCTCGAAATGAATTTATTACCCGCGAATTTGGACAATCTGTCATCTTTGTTGAAAAACTCGACTAGCTTACTAGACTGTATCCAACGATTGTCCGTGCCTGTCTGCTCTACCAAACTGGATTCGTAACCCAGGCTAACGGGGAACAATCCTGTGTGTCATACCAAGAAATGAGGGGAATCCTGGGGCGATCAAAATTAGAGCTCATGGTAAAATTTTCAGTGTCATCTATTAAAACATGACAAGAAAGATAATTCTGTTTTGTTTACGTCACAACTATCGGCCGCAAAAAGGAATAGGAGTTGAACGGAAATGAAAAACAATTTAAAACTAAACAAAGAGTGCAAAGGTTTGAAGGAGAAATTGCTAGACTGTGTGGGTTAAATATCACAATGTGTATAATTTTAAAAAGAAATAAACGGCAGGAAAACATTGAAGACTGCTAAAAGATGGAGCGTAAAAACTTATGAAAAAAGAGGAGACCTGTATCAGTGTTTGGTGAGGGAATTGATAGATTGTTGTTTAACATAGTGAGAGAAACAGAACTAAAAACTATAACGTCTTTATCAAATATTTTTAGTTGGTTCAAATGCACTGTGAATCGCTTGAATTGATTGGTTTAAAAAGGATCAAGTGACTAACAGGAATTGCGTTTATTTTCCGATAAACGAAATTGATCAAATGACCAGGTCACGGAACTACATTGAACATAGAAAAGAGATCCCAATTTTCAATTTATATTTCACTTTTCAAACAATTATTTGGTGAAAAATAACTTTATCTCATAAACTGCAATTATAAGGGTAACATGTATGTTTTGGTGCAGTTATGAGAGAATAACACGAAGTTGCCAAATGCACAGCTGACATAATGACCTTCGGGGGAGTTTCCGGACAACCCACTGCTATTTCCCAATAACTTATAAGGAAACGTACAAAAGGGGATCATAAGCATTTACCTGTGGTAGTGCGTTGCGTTGTTGGTGAGTGTGTAACATCCCCCGTGGTGGTTTCAGTTGTTAACGTAGTAGATGTTGCTGTCGATGTAGTAGGTTTTAGTTTTGACGTTGTTACTTTTATTGTAGACGTCACAGGTGCTTTTGTTGACGTAGTAGATGCTAATACTACGGCCGCTACACTATCTACTGGTGTTGGAGCAGAGTTGTTTGCGCACTTATCGTTACAAAAGTCTGTATTACAGCATGTTGTGCATTCACTCGGTCTGTTCGTAAGTGACCTACATGCCTTGTAAACGAAGAAGAATGTCAAGACACGTTATCATTAACCATTTCCAACATACAAAAACATCTGCAGCAGACGACTTTAAAAACTCCAAGTAAAACATTTAATGTTTCTATCAATAAAAGTACATTTATGGAATAGACGTGTGAACCTTGTGGCAAAATGAGAAATTGTGCATATTTTAAAACAAATTTCTCTTTATGACACAATATTATCAAATAATATTTTTTATTAGGGAAGCAAACATGACGAAATTTGCTTTTAAGCATAACGTATTGATTGCTTAGCGCTAAGTAAGATTGGTGGTATTGGACCCAAGTGGGTTCAGTCATAGCTCAGTAAGGATTTACATGTGAAAGATATTATATCAATTATATACGAATGCGTCGGAGTTAAGATGAATAGGTTTGTACGAAGTTGAGAGAGTTTCGTGTCCAACAAACTGATAATCTTGAGAGTTAAACTTACATCTGCTTGTTCGCATTCAGCTCTATACAGTGGTACAGGGTAAGACTGGTACTCGTGTGGTATGTGCAGCAGACATTGCTGAGAGAAGACAAGACAGTTTAGTGTTTAGCCTCATTTACTTTGCATCGGTTGTGAAACAATTTATAACATCAGTTTTCGAAATACTCGTTCAAACATCACGAAATAACGGATTTGGTTAAACATGCATTTTTTCACTGTCTGTTGAATTTCTTATGTTTTAATATTTTCTATACCTTTGGTATCAATATAATTTGTTGAAAGCCAACTAAAATCCCTCGATACTTCAAAATCCACTGGAGTAGATAATTTAAATGCCAAATACCTAAAGATATCTGCTTCTTTAATAGCTCCATCTCTTACACACATGTTTAATTGTAGTTTCCATTCAAATAAATTTCCCAAAGCTTTCAAAATAGCAAAGGTTATCCCTATATACAAAAAAAAAAAGAGATAAGCATGACAAAAATAATTACAGACCAATCTCTATCCTACCAATTATTTTATTAATCTTAGAAAGACATGAGAGTAAGCATTTAAAAACTTACCTTGAAAACAATAAGTTATTTTATCATAGACAATCAAGTATTCGAGAAAATCACCCTTGTCAAACAGCTCTTATAAAAATTCTAGATGACTGGATCACAGCTATAGACAAAAACGAAATTGTTGGCGCTTTATTTCTTGACCTATCCAAAGCCTTCGATTTAGTTAACCATGATATATTACTACAAAAACTTTCAATGTATTGGTTACATAATAATGCTATAGACTGGTTTAAGTCCTATCTTAATTCTAGAACTCAAAAAACATTTATCTCTGGAGAACTATCAACTCCCAGGAAAAACGAAGCTGGCGTGTCTCAGGGTTCTGTCCTCGGTCCGATACTATTCTTGATCTACATTAATGATTTGCCCTTAGTTGTTTCACATTCAGTTGCTGATATATTTGCTGCCGACACAGCACTGTCAACTCAAAGCAAGTCTCTCGACGTAGTTGTTTCCTCGTTTACCAATGACTTATTACACGTAAATCAATGGTGCCATTTTAATCACATGTCCGTTAACTCGAATAAATCAAAAGTAATGTTTATCAGTTCGAGACATAACAATCGTGATATTGCTAAAAAGTAATACAGGAATTCTATATCATAACTCAGAAGTTAATTCTTGCTCAAGTGGTAAATTGCTAGGTATTACAACGCTCTTTCGTGGGGTGATCACATTGGATAATGTAATACAGAAATGTAATTTCGCTATATGTTATCAAGTATCAAATTATTTCTCTCAAATGACAATTGTAAACGTTTTTATAATGCATACAGACTTCCACATTTTGATTTTTGTTGTGTTATCTGGGGAAATTGCAGAAATAATCTTGAAAACAAACTAGTGAAACTTTAGAAAAAGGCTGTCAGGGAAATCCTTTACCACCTCTTCATCTTTAATGTTTAATTGCTAAATTTAAATGGATGACATTTCCCGAACGAGTTATTTATCAGAATGCCATTCAAATGTTTAAAACATTACGTGGAAATGCCCCTGATTACCTAAGGACATCATTTACTTTTACATCTAATATTCATGCAAGACGCTTACGTTCATCCACTTCATTCCAGTTGTATACACCAAAACCTAACTTGGAAATATATCGAAATACATTTATATTTTCCGGTTCAGTTTGGAATACCTTTCCTTCATATATTCAAAACTCAACGTCTATTCAGCATTTCAAATCCCAATATTTACGTTGGATAAACCAATCTTAATTCGATGATAACTGTAGTACAATTGTATTTCATGAAACTATGCACAATATTTGGATCTCTGGCTGTTTTACGATTCAGTAATAGACATATCAATTTTAAGTCCATATTTATATACGCATGTATAATTGTAACATTGAGTTGTTCATATGTAACACACGTTAGTTTACGTTTCGTTTCATTTAGTTTATGTGTGAGGCCCTCATGGAAGATTGACTTGCATACATGTACTATGTCAAATGAGTGTCCTCTCTAAATAAAGCCTTTATTATTATTATTATTATTATTATTATTATTTTTCCAAATTTAACTGTTTAAGACCTATATTTCCCTCTTCAAAATGCCCCGCCACTCATCACAAACTTAACAAAGGTGGAATCCAGAAATATAGCTTTACACAAATGCAGTTTGATCGTAATGGCAATTCATGTCAAAATCTAAGAATGTCGGTCTTCAAGTAATGATTAACTTTACCCTTTCCCACATAACTAATCAGTAGCAGACGGCTTTCAAAATATATATGAAAAAATATTGAAGTTCTCTGTAAGAGAAAATTTGATAATTGAAAAAAATTGAAATCAGTGTGGCAATATAAGAAGTTGTTCATTATTGGCAATTTCTCGTTTTGCCACATTGTTTTCAAAACTCCTCTGCTACAGAGGCATCCAAATTCGTCTACATATGGGAACATTTAAGTGTTCTCACCTGATCTGTAGCACATATCGAAAGTTTGTCACATTCATCTGGTTTCGTCATAAGATCACATGTGTAACAATAAGGGCCGCGTTGGTCTCTTGGGATCGCTGTAATCATGGGGTAAAACATTGCAATGTCAATGATCACTTGTCACAGTCTATGACTGATTGCTCGATTGATTTCAAACAAATCAAACACACTAATATGACATGGAAAACGCCATTTAATAAAGACAAAGAAGTAATAGGAGCCGTTCAGCGAGAAAACCAACATGATGGATTCTGCTTAATGTATCGACCTCGATCAGCCTGCGCAGTTTGCGAAGGCTTATCCGGGCCGACACATTTCGTTTCAGGGGGGATAGATGTATATAGTAATGATTTCTGAAACAAAAAATCCACTGGAGGCGAAAAGTATCTGTCAGGGTTAGCCTGAGGGGCATGCTTAGGCTGATCCGGGGGTCGATACTTTACGCAGAGTCCACACTGTTGGTTAAACGACTCAGTGCTATCATGTGGCTACGTTTGTTTTAAAACGTTGTACCTTGGACTAAATAAACTACATGTAGAATGAAAATACATGCTTTATTGATGCTTAGGCTGATCCGGGGGTCGATAAATGTTTAAATTCCAAAAGGTTGACTAGAATTAAAGGAATAAAGGTCAAATATTCTCAAGCTAATACTGTGGATATGAACGAGCCTATTGATGAAAAAGATACGGTCGAGCTGCTTGCGCTAAGGAAGGAGAAGGGAAACCAACCAATCCAATTCCTTTACCCGACACTACCAAACATAAAAGGGTAAACGGAGTCACTTAAATCGCCGTCCGGCCACGTCAAAAATGCCACGGAGCAAACAAAGGAAATAAATTAATGGACCTTCTCTGTCAAATTGTCAAAACAACCAAATTCGGAGATAAATACGGAATATGTCCGAACAATCTTTCCATTCGTCTCTATATACTATAGAGTCCAACAGGAAACTGATCAGCATGATTTATAATTTGGAGCGTACCGTCCGGGACGGGTCTCAACCTTCGGAGAGTAGAAAGAGGTTGCTACGTCTGGTAGGAGCCATATCCGGAGAGCTAATACAGCAGGGGGCAACCCCGACCCCCTGCCCGGTTAAGAACCCGACATCGGCTAAAGATTGGGAAGAAATAGCGATGGACGAGTGAACCTCCACCTTGAACTGCCTCCAGGACTCCGGACCAAAGACGACCGCACCCCGACAAACCACCCTACGCTGCCATCAAATTGATTGTTTTACCAACCTGGATGCCACTCTACGCGGACACCAACAGATTACCTTTACTCGCGCCAGGAGAGCCAACAGAGGACCATTCGGATGTTTTTTTTTATCTCGTACTGTAATTCACATATTATGATTCAATTTTGTCATCATACATTTTTCATACTAGTGTCCTATACATTAGGTGTTTGTAGTTTTTTTTTTATTCAAGTTCATTATACCTCCAGTCTGTATACGATCGCATACTGGGGTTATATATAGTTTTTCGTTATATCCCCATGGTTGTATGAGACGGTATACGGATGTTTTATCTGGTGATATAAATATTACTTCGTTATATCACCAATGTAGTATACATTTGTATCCAGGTGATATGTTTTTAGTTCACCATTTTTGTATACGATCGCGTACTAGGGATATACATTATTTCATGATATCCCTATTGTTGTACGCGATGGTATACAGGTGTTTTATAATTCTTTAGTGTGTTTACCTATTTGTCAGACTTCACAAAAGTCTACCTATAAAAAAAATGTTCACATAACTACATGTATTTTTATTTCTCACCCCTGATTCTTCATTCCAAATCCATGAAGATATAAAGGTCGCAAAGTCCACAAAGTTTGTTTTTTCGTGAAAATCAGTGCAATCATGTGGCTACTATTCTAGTTTTTGTCATCAAACGTTGTACCCTGGACCTAACTAAATGTAGAATGACAATACAGGCTCTATTGAGTATGTGTGGATACACAGGCTCGCGTGGGTCCTAAATGCACACATAATATGCAATATGCATTAATACTTCAAATACATGGCTCGTATGTTTATGTTTGTAAAAAGGTCTGGACCAGGTTAACATTTCCGAGCAATACATTACACACACAATTAAAGTCTATAAATTATGTACGCATACCTTGTTTGGAACAGCCTTCGTTGTTACATAAATCTCCATGGCAGCACGTTTTACATGTAGTTATATCTGTATTTCTTTTTCCACCAATGGCGGCACATTGCTGAAGATGGAAAACAAGATCCTTTGACTTTAAAACATTTAACTGACAACATTACCTAACCCTATAAGGAGAATTGGCTTTGGCCGAGTGGTAAGTGTACGGAACCGGGCGTCCCGGGTTCGATCCACAGTCGCGGCGGTCATTGTGGAGTACCCTTGGGCAATACACATTTCCAAACTTAGTTCTGGTTAGTTTTTACCCAGGGATCATGAAAATGTTAACGGCGATGGGAAATAATTGAAGTAATGTTAAAAATGTCGTAAAACCCTAATGAAATAAAAAACCTACCACAAGTTAACTTTCTCTTATTAACAATTATTTGTTCTGGTCAATTGTTAATGTTTATACCTATATTTAGATCAGACAATATTATGGATTCGAATTACAAATGCACCACTGGGCTGAACAACGTTGATTATATTAGCAGTCACTGAACGGAAATCGGAAGCAATCGGATGAACTCGGCTGTTTTCATTTTCGTAAATGACTGAATAGGACTCGATTCATCCCGAAGTTTGCTTCCAAATACAGCGAGTCACTCTAAACAATTGGAAAAAGAGAAACAGAATGTTAAGAATGAAATTTCTCTCGTTTGTACAGTTGTTCATATACAATCCATTATTACTCGACAATGGTCCTAATCCTAACTTGTGTGTAAATACGAACGGCTCTCTGTGGAAACTAAGCTTACTTAAGTCTCTTGAAGCAAGTACAGAGCCAGATCAGCCTGCGCATCCGCGCCTATGAATATAGCTCCGGACTGTTTGCCAATAAGTCTAGAAACGTCTGAAAAGCAGTGTATATTTGGATCCAATAGCATAGATGCACAGGCATATTGCTATAGGTTGATTAACTATATTTAGGTTGGTTTGCTTTGAGCCACACTTATATATACATTATAATGATGAACACTGACTTCGTCAAGTTTCGTTATTTGTTTTATCGAGAAGGAACATATGGTTAAATAAAGACTGCACAAATGAACTATTATAGGCAAACGTGTACGTAATAATTCATATAGATCTTTAAGCTCATGCCATGATCAGGTCAGTTTTACCGGGCAATACTTTGCTCCCAAAGTAAAAAGACTATAAATAATCCGCGTCAAAGGAAGCTTGACCGTGGGTGTTTTGCGACCAGTGAAAATCCAGATCATTCTGTGTAAGTGAGTGTAGGGAACGGCTCTCTGCAAAGAAGATTGCTTTGGGGCTCACATTCTGATCAGGATGTTCTTTGATCGTTTTCATGCATCTTGGAAGACTCTGGAGATCGATAAGACCAACATCCAACAAAACAAGTGTGTGTTTTTTAATCGTTGATGTCTTAAACCATTAAAGTTCGTGTTTATTGTGGGACGTGGCTCAAACCTTTAGATATGTGCCCCATGTGATGTTTAAGATCGGACTACACATTCTAACACAATGATCAGTGTTTCGCCTCCTTACAGTATCGATATAAGTATTGACCTTATAGCGTACAGAGCATGTTAAGATCAAAATGTGTGAATGCACAGACTGGCCTGGATACATCCTGATCGAACATGGCCGAAAGCCTACGTTCCTGTGTTGTTAATAAAAGTGTGTTTACATCAACCGAGATGCATCCCGAGTTGTAGATAACTCTACCACCAGTTGTGACCATCTCTTCTACGTAACAGTCCTGTAATACAACAGAAATGTGTTCATTTACTCACTGTTACAAAGCAAACATCAAACAGGCAATAAAGTCATACATTCATTCACTATAACATTGTCAAAATAAAATAGATTATAACGTCAAACATCCAATTATTTTTACAAAGCAAAAGTAAAATGTATTATTATGTCGTATATCATTCACTATAATGAAACCAAATTTAAGTAGATTAAACATCTCGCCCGTGCATTCACTGTTGCAAGGTATAGGCTAAGAAGAGTATTACACGTATATTCGTTTTCTTATTCATAGCAAAAGTTAAAGGAGATTACACCGTCGGATATTTGCTCTCTGTTACTCAGAGGACTAGATAAGAGGCAGTGAACATGTCTTTTCCCCACACTATTTCTCTTATTACTCAACCAAATCCTATGTTGTCTCACTGAGACAATCCTTTTGAGTACCCACAACATACGGTTTGAATGTCAAATAACAATTTTAGAACATGAAAAATGCCCCTTATCTAAGGCTCTGACTGTTACAAAGCAAATCAGTCTCATTAAAACAAACCTCGCCCGCTCGTATGTATACGTACAGTGCAGTATTTTGGTCTGATTTAAATGAGATTGAAAGCAAAGAGGATGTAGATGATTCCGTCGTTTATTTATTCACTATTACCAGTCAAAAGAAAACGTAGTTTATTTTCATTCACTGTTACAAAACACAAGTTAAAAGAGTTAATTAAGTCGTATACGCATGTATTCAATGTGTTACAAAGTAATAGTAAAGTGAGTAAAGTGAGTAAACATACGGACATTGCTTTAGAAAACCAAACACAATAGATACTAGTCTCTGAGTTATATCAGGATCAAAATGCGCTTTCATGGAGATGGATCTTGGTCTCCTTTGCTTGAATATCAGTCATTGAACGTATCAAGAAATGCATTAAATAACATGGTAGTATATCGTTATCAACAATTGAGCCGTTCCATGAGAAAATCAACATTGAGGACTCTCAATAAGAATGCCAGCCACAGTCTGACCATTGCTTGAACCGTAAGTGCCGGCTGTATGGGTCTGAAAGATTTGAGTCAATGGCAGATAGGTCTGAAAGAGTGGGGTCAACGGAATACCGTTGCTTAAACCGTAAGTGCCGGCTAAATGGGTCTTAAAAGTTGGAGTCAACGGCAAATGGGTCTGAAAGATTTGAGTCAACGGCAAATGGGTCTGAAAGATTTGAGTCAATGACAGATGGGTCTGAAAGATTTGAGTCAACGGCAAATGGGTCTGAAAGATTTGAGTCAATGGCAGATGGGTCTGAAAGATTTGAGTCAACGGCAAATGGGTCTGAAAGATTTGAGTCAACGGCAAATGGGTCTGAAAGATTGGAGTCAATGACAGATGGGTCTGAAAGATTGGAGTCAACGGAACTCTTGAGCACCAGTAGGTGGGTATTGGTTGTACTAGTTGCTGGTCTATTGTTGTTGTTTTTATGTTGATATTTAGATCCACCTAAAGAGTGTGTCAGGGCCATCAAATGCAACTTACCGGAAGAACCTGAACAAAACCTTGGATACTTTTAGTGACAGTTGAAAAGAGTCCGTCCTTGCAGAAACGTATAAGTTATTTCTTTACGGACAATCAGAATCTACACAAGATGGCGAAATATTATAAAGACTTAAAGTATGTGAACAGTACTGATCTGGATTTAGATTGTTTGGCAAAACGCCAAGTTTAACCTTTTTTCTATTTGACGCCCTCACATAGGGAGATACTCTGTTACCTTTTTCTATGGACGGCCTCACATAGGGAGATAATTTACTTCAAAACAAACTCACCTGATCATCCCTGCATGTTGTTGTATCGGTGCAGTAAGCCGGGGACGGATAGTGAGAACATTCAAAACACTTGACACCATCCACTGTAAGGTAGAACACATGATTATGTTCTATACCATACTATGAGAAACCAGAAAACAACAATGTAGTAATAAAACTGTGTATCTCTGCATCTTATGCCGTCATCATTTTAACCATTCCCCAGTTACAGAAGCTCTGCAGACGACTTTCAGCTATATTCAATTGTTAATCTCTCTTTTATATATATTTTTGTCTATTTTCGACTGAATATTTTCAAAGTCGTCAACCGCACTCGTCTCCTGCAGATTTGTTTTACGTTAAAAATGGATAGTAGAAAATGTGATCGCGTTATTTTCAGTTCGAACACAAACACCATACATGTTTAATTTTATATTTTCATTTAGTATTAAATAGATAGCATAGCAATTCGATTTCGGTTGGATATCGCGATTATCACCACCCCATAAGAAAGAACCGACATATTTTAACTCTCCATTTGGGACTTGCTAAAATGAAGATTCAGACTAGCCTGTGCATCCGAGAGCCTTCATGGTTCATCTACATGCCGTATAGGAAAGGATGCAACTTTTGAAAGACTAGAAGTTTATGTTCACTAGTGTTACGCTGCTGTAACTTTAAACGATTCAGATCCTCAGTCAGCAAGGCCCAAAGTTAGGAATCTGGCGTGGTTGAATGGTTAGGGTGGGAACCGGGCGTTTCGGGTGCGTTCCCCGCTCGCAGCGATCACGATGGAGTGCCCTTGGGCAAGGCACCTTTCTTAGATTAGTAGTTGCTTTTGTATCTAGTAGGGATCATGAATAAGACCTCATTTTCACAAATCACAGCTTCAAAAGATACTGTGATGTATGTATTTGTCCAAAACTATGACATGAGAAGCTCATTCTTCCCCAGAACAAAATGTTGATATATGTGCTGGATCTGCGTTAAATATGTGGTCACATTATTCACACCTGTGACATGTGGGATCACGTTAGTTACACCTTTGTCAAATGGGAAATTGAGTCTCAAAAGTTTGGCTAAAATCGTGAAAGCCTCTTTCGTAAATGATAATTATGATTTGATTTCGTCAATAGGAGGTTTAGACTTAGAACATAGCACGAAAACCTGCTTTTGGACTATAACCACACAACTAATTTAAAAAGCTCAATCTGTTCCTATATCTAGAAACAGTGACCAAAATATTAAAAAAAAACATATTACAAAAACGGCAATGGTGACTCCTACTTTTAAAAGTATGTTCTTGTTTGTTACAGTGTTATATCCAATAGTACATGTGCACACAACATTTTAAAAAATCTCCGCACTAGAATATGTCTTTAACTAAGAAATTCAATTAAAATCATTGTCACTGAGACAGTAGCCCAAAAGGATGTGCTATAATTCCCGAGAACTATTTTCGTAACGGAGTCCGATTTGGCAAGCATTAGTTCTTTACCTCCGTATATGTGGAAACCTAGGAACTGAACACCAAAACAAAGTACAGTTATCCAAGTCATTTTATGAATAAGTCCACGATTTCTCGGTCATAACTTATATTCTGTCTATATCCCAGTTTTAAATATGGACTCCGCCATAGGAAAAACGACCATAGGTGCGGGGTTCTTTTTTGCTATCAAGGAAGTTCAAGGTCAGCAATGATCAAGGTGCGGTCTAATCAGATTCTTACCTTTGCGTCATTCAAAGAGTTTTTAAGCATCAAGAGCAGTGTTATGTCTTTTAAACCACCATACAAGCTCTTATTTTATACCTCTAATATAGACGTCCGAATGTCATTTCCGTGTGGTGGGGCGCAACCAAGGTCATGATCTAGTTTACCCTTTTCCCCCTGCAGACGCATTTTGACGCATCTACAGTAGCAGATTTTTTTTAATATTGTTGGAAAAGATGAAACATTGTGGCAAAACGAGAAATTGCTCGTAATGAGGAGATTTTCCTTCTCACCAATGTTTCCATCATGGATTAAAGAATCTTTACACTAATGTAAAAAGAGTTTCCGAATTTGCCAAAATATGTTTAAAGTCGTCTGTTGCAGATTTGTTGTTTCGGGAAAGAGGGAATATAGTTCTCTGTTGCACCAATGTTTCCATCAAGGATAAAAAATGTTTCCGAATTGGCCTATACATATTTAAAGTCGTCTGCTTCAGATTTGTTATTTGGGAAAAGGGTTAAAATAGTTTGGTCAATAATATAAGGAATCATGGAATAATCCATTATGTCACTTTAATCATGTTAAATTGCATGTATACAAGTATGCACAAGATGTCTAGAAATATTTTTTGCAAATGTCTAAATTGCTCTTTACTCTTAATAATCCCTTCCTCATTATCCACATTGTTTTCTTATCTCCCAAATCATATTTTCGAGTCTTTTACATGTAAATTTATGAATTAGGCAACACAAAAAACCTGAAAGATAACAATAAGTAGTGCCAACTTTGACCAACTTTAGTTTACTTCATTCCTATTCATATTGACCGATATATCCCAATGCTTCCAACGCTTTTTATTTAAGTCAATGTGGAGTTTGAATATATTTCGAGTACGATCTTTACCTCTATCCCGCTACTGCCCAGTCAGTCGTAACTCCATTCTCTCAACCCGTAATCTCACCCCTTAGTCGGAGAGAGAATAGGACAGGACAGGGAGGGGCTCAAACTTTCTACCGTTCTATATAGTCTAATAAGTGGACATACAAATTAACCATAGCTTCGTTTTGTGTATAACTTAATTTACCCTTTCCGACATACAACAAATCTGAACACACAGAAGACTTTGAAAACATATAGGAAAATATTCGGAAAAGATATATAAATGAAAGTATAAAAATGGTTTAGAATTGAAAACGTTGTGACAAAATGAGAAATTGCTCATACAAAGCAATTTCTGTTTTTGTCACGTTGTTTTCAAAAGTAGTATGCTGCAGATGCGTTAAACAGCGTCTGTATGTGGGACATGGAGGATTAAAGGTGTGTGGACGTATTTAACCTATATACGTAGAATTGTGTCAATACATACATCTAAAGTTGTCTTACATGTGGGCGGAGAGTAAAGCCATTGCTGAGACCATACGTCCGTACAGTCTCACCAAAGCATATACGGTTCGAAGATGCAACACAATCCTAAAACACCAGACACGACCAAAGCAACCGCTTCGAAAAGGAGATAATATGTGTCATTTTTTTATTTGCACTCTTCCACAATATATAAAAGAGAAAAATGATGCAAGGCATCAACGTCTCCGGCAATATTGCATAGAACTTAAATTATTGAAGTTGAAGAAACATTGAACCACTGCGATACATATCAAAACATCAGGAGTAGGTCAATTGTTATAAATTTAATTTCTTTTTTCAATGAAGAGATACGCTTGGTTGAACACATACAACGAGCTGTTCATCAGTTATTGAACATAGCACAGTAATTAACTTAAGTCATCTTGACATTTATTAGTCTATATATATATATATATATTGTGCTTTCATTAACGACTAATTCCAGGATTTGGGAAATTCCACATACAAGTGTGGCGAAAATAGAGCGGTACGAACACACTTGATTATGTAAGGCTACTTGATCCTGTAAACAAATAACCCCTTTTTGTTAATGATCAAAGCGACACTTGAAATCATATTTGAAGGTAAATTCACTAATTGTTTATACATATGCAGTATATCAATAAATAATCATATCTTCATACAGTATTATGTAGAGTAAAACGTATTTTAATACTGAAAACTTGGTGTACTAGCATTTGTTTATCATTATAAATCAATTAAAGGGATTCTCATAGATGGTTGGTCTCTTTAAAAGCAAGGTCACACTGTTCCGATTTGGAGTCTGGTGAGTTACAACTCGTCGAAATTTCCACGAGTTTGTGATAGTTTTTGATAGTTTTTGGCTCTGGTCATAGTAGTAAAACCCTTTTTACGGAGTTTGCAGCCTGCCAATTGCTGTTAACATCCTATAACGCATTTTAGGATGAGACTGCGCCAGAAAAATAGATCATCATGGATTCAACAAAACTGCATTTAAAAGGTTTAATATATAAATTTGAGAAAATTAATACGCTGATTAATCTCGAGTCCGTTTCATGTCCTGGTCATGTCACCAGTACTGAAACAGCAGGCGTTTCAGGAAGCTGTGGCTATTGCTGAATGCGTCGGCAAAGTACCTACTATACCGGTTTATGTAGCCGACAGACACGCCGTAATAACAACCCGATGATACCCCGGAGGAATATTATAAGCCTGTTATAACTATCCCATTCTGATCATGTGCTCCAAGAATTCCTCAAACGATTAACCTCACTTCAGCAGCGGGCTACTACGACATACTTACTGTTCCCGTCAGTAAAAACGGGATGGTGTATCACCCTTATCTTACCTACCAGTCAACTATTGATGACTTGATTAAGGAATGTGATCCGAATGCCCACACAAATCGTTGGATAGCGATCACATGTTTGGTGACAAGTTGCGAGTTCGAAGAAGGAATTTCAAATATTGGTCTAGTGAATTTCGACTGAAAATCAAATGCTTACAGGAATGTGCCTTATGTTTGCACATAGATATATAGATATCAACCTTTATGTTTTCAAAAGTCTTTTGCTGCAGATTTATATTATTTTCAAAAGTATACTTATAAATTAAATATGTAGCCTACCTAGTATAACTTAAACCCCAGTCACAATTACCGTGCGATAGGTATGCGAGTAGTTTGCGGCGGATTTCTAGGCATTTTCGGCCGGAACCCTTCGGGATTCCTCGCGGGCATCGAATAGTATATAACATTAATAAACAACAGATTCATTGGCCGATGTCCGGCCGTGCATCACACATATCGTGCGAGCGCCGGGCCAAATTTTGGACTACCCAGACAATCCAGACGCCGCTCAGAACCCGGCCGGAAATTGGGCAGACATTGACCGGGGACAGGCCAGCGTCTGGCCGACCACCCACTGTGGCTCGCAGGTTATAAACGTCGGCTCATCGCATCATTCATTAGATCATCCACTCTCGTTATTCACAGAAGGTAACAGGTTAACACACAGTTTATCACAAAAGTGTCAGAGTAACAGTACTACAAGATGCCCTTGACAAGATGGGAGGATTGAAGGAGAATGAGGGTGCATAACCCACAAGGGAGGGAGAGTGGCAGTGAAGTGAATGAGATCATGCCTCTCCTCTTCAGCCATCAATGCACGAATAACTAAGTTGTAGCAGTAGCGTGCAAACGCGAACCTCTCCCTCAACCGGGTGACCCGATCGCGCTGTGCAGGTGCCCGCTAGCGTTGTAGAGGTATCAACGGCATTCTCGTAAGAATGTTTGTCTTAATGATATCTAAGTCAAGTTCGAATATGAGTCATATTGGATCCGAAACTAGGTCACTAGGCCAAATTGAAGGGAAATCTTGTTAACACTCTGGAGGCTGCCTTTTTAACTTGAGCATGTTGAAACTGTATCAGAATGTTTGTCTTGATGATACGTCATAAATTAGATCAGAATGTTGATCTTAATGATATCTAGGCCAAATTCGAATATGGGTCATGCCGGGTCAAAAACTAGGTCACTAGGCCAAAATGAAGGAAAATCTTGTTTACACTCTAGAGGCCGCATTTTCTGCATCAGCAGCTTGAAATGTTGTCTGAATTATATTTAGGTCAAGTAAGACTAGTGGTAATATGGGGTCAGAAACTAGGTCACTACGCCAAATTGAAGGGTAATCTTGTTAACACTCTGGATGCTGCATTTTTAACTCTTGAGAATATTGAAAGTGTTTCAGAATGTTTGTCTTGGTGATATGTAGGCCAAGTTTAAATATTAGTCATGTCTGTTCAAAAACTAGGTCACTAGGCTAAATTGAAGGAAAATCTTGTCAACACTATAGAAGCCACATTTTTTAAAATTTGGTCAGAATGTTTATCTTAATGATTTCCAGGCCAAGTTCGAATTATGGGTCATGCCGGGTTAACCACTAGGTCACTAGGCCAAATTAAAGGAAAATCTTGTTAATACTCTGGAGGCCGCATTCTTTGCTTCAGCATCTTGAAACTTTGTCAGAATGTTTGTATTGATAATATCTAGTCCATTTTTGAATATGGGTCATATCAGGTTAACAAAAATAGGTCACTAGGCCAAATGAAGGATTTTGAATCTTTGTCAGAATAGTTGTCTTGATGAGTTTTGCATTGATCAAACACTTTCTCCCAGTCTAGTACATGGTTTATATAAGTATTTCTACTTGATGGAAGTTGATTTAACATTGACATATTTCTGAATATAATAAGGCAGAAACTTAAATTTCAAAATATTCTGCCTAAACGTGCTGTCAAATTTTCCTTTGATTCTTCATGTCTTAAATGTGTATACTTGTGAGTTCTTGCAGTTTCTGGTGAGCGATATAGTGCCAACAAGGTCCTCCTGTTTTCAAATTGGCAGTTTCATAATATTTACTATTTTTGATATGATCTTTCAACTTCTTAATCAACATAGGCTGCAATTGTTATTTCCTTTCACATTTTCCTACTTCTCCAACCTTTCTGCAACCCCCAGGCCGACAGCACTTTCAGTGCTTTGATTTATGATGGGGACAACTGTTCGACCCCTGCTCGAGTTCTCTTCAACAGTGTTACGAGAGTTCTACGATAATATACGAGTTGTGGCAACATCTTCACGATAATCTTCTTTTTAACACGATTTGAGGCAACATCTTCACGTTCTGTGAACGACACTTTCTCAACAATCGAAGACTTTTCTACGAGAACATAAGAGTTTACTAGTCGAGTTCTGATTACATGTGCTCGAGTTTATGACGAGAAGTGACGAGTATACTACGAGAACTGTACGAGTGATGGCGACATATGGCAACGTGGGTATAAATTGCAGTAGCCCTTCACTCAATTGTCAATTTGATATCATAGATGCAACATTACAGCCATGGCCCGACTACCTGCTCGGGGGCTCAGAAGCATTGCATTTCTTGCAAAAATGGAGGAAGATGCTGCCGAAGAAAATCTAACGATCTTACAGGTGCTTAGGTATGAAAGAAAGAGAAACAGAATAGTTCATAGGAGATATTGGGTAAGGCCGTGGATCCAGAGACGGATATACTTTGGACGCTATAGCCGTCTTATGTTTGAACTTCGAAACTGAAGACAGGCAGTCATTTGATAATTTACTGAGCGTTTCACCTCAGATGTTCCGAGAAATGGAACAGAAACTTTCTGAGAGGTTGACAAAGAACGATACGTGGTACCGCAAGGCCCTGGAACCTGGTCTGAAGCTCGCCATTACCCTCCGGTACCTGGCTTCCGGAGATAGCTACAGAAGCCTTATATGTACGGATTCAGAGTACCATACAACACCATCAGCCTATTTATATCAGAAGTGTGTCAGGCCATCATTGTTGAGTACGGAGATGAGTTATATTATTTCAAGCACCTGTCCGTAAGTTGTTATAAACTCGTTTCTCCTTCAAATTGATACATTGGATCACTCCATAATCAAATTCCATGATCGGTTGTATCTCGTTCTCTTCCCATGTCTCTGACAGATGTGGTGTTGGTGGAGGGGGTGGTGACTGGGGCTCAATTTCTAGATCCACGGACACCTTCCTTTTTACTGGCATTTTACCTTTTCTTTTTTGGGGCATGATTGTGGAGTGACCGAAATCTACAGGAGAACTGATGAAGATATGCGCACCCAAAATTAACACAACTTGCCAAAACTCGTAGAAATGTCGAGTAAATGTCGCACATATGTTGAATAGAAGTCATACAAATTCGCTACGTGTAGGGCGCATGTTGAGTAGGGATCGTATTCATGTCTTTCTAACTCGCAGCTAAACTCGTAGCATGTCGAACGACTTTTTACACGACGAGAAGCGAAGACAAGTGACGACATGTCCTCCACACGTGTACGAGATTGGACGACATCCCAACATCATGTCTTCGACATCTGTATGAGATGAAAACTCGCACGACAACTTTAAACCTTTTAAAATACTCGCTGATTTTTGCCGAGTCCTGGCGACATGAGGAGATACAAAAATACATCTACTCGACATGTACAGATATGTGTACGAGTCCTACACGACAACCGATGAGTTATGGCGAGTTATAACTCGTGGTAGCTCATAGCTCCAAATCGTGACAGTGTGACCTGACCTTAATCGTAAGCGTCAAACACCACGGATTTTATTTGCGCCTATTATTCACGGGGTACCATCCCATGCCGGTATTATAAATACCGCGAATTTATACGGAATGAGTTAGTTCGCTCCTGGTCGATCCGGAGTCAACTCACTTTAACAGCGGGTGATTAATTCCGTTAGACCAAGTTGGTTTGTTTTGTAAATTGCTATCGTAGTAGAGTGTTGTGGTTAGTAACCTATCCTCAGCTTGAAAGGTAGCAATAGCTGGGTTAAATTGCTATAAGCTGAGCGATATGCTTGTATAGCCTGGGGACCTTTGCCCATGATCACTTTTGCACATTGTTTATAATCAAGCTGATTCGTATTAATTCCAGTTGTTTAACCAATCATTTTGCGATCAAGTTTATAAGTAGCTGACAAGGCAGTCCAAACGTTAATTCATAATCATTGTTTAAATGTATTATTGCTCATTGACCCATACACGTTACACGAGTTTCGGGACTTTTTTCTGTCAGCATATTGGAAGAGTTGTATTTGTCAAAAAAAAAAAAAAAAATAGGCAATTTGGGATTACATGCAATAAAAAGTAATTTAACATTTTCCCTGTTAAAGGCAATATTTGACACATTTGCAGCAGTCTACTTCTAAAAAAAAATGCTAAATTGCTTAAGACATGAACTGTGCATCATAATTATATTCATAATTTCACGGATGTTAAAATGGATCACAATATGTTCACAAAGTAGACCACTCTTAAAATACCAAATCAGCTTAACAGTTAATTTTCATTGAAATTGTTGTATCGTTTCAAACTTTACTTCAAACATAAACTGTACCATAGCACTATAACATGTAAATTCATTATTATTCTTTCTTACTTTTTATAATGTAAAAAGGAATCTATTCATGTTTCAAATTATTTTAAGATGAATGTCTTTGTATCATTGGTATATAAAAAATATGCAGATCGCAAGAAAATTCCTTAAGTGAGTGCAATAAAACATTTAAAAGTGACAAGAACGAACGAACTGGAAATAGAAACAACCGTCCCAAAAACCCAGCACAGAAGCAGTTCTGATTGCTCATTTGAGCCCTTCGAACTATTATTCGCTATTTTCAACATTTAAATTACGCTATATACATCCGCGGCCATACTAAGCCAACTATTAGTCCCTTAAAACCTTCGTTTGCGTAGTAATTAGTGTATATCACCACAGCAATACATTGAATATATGACATTGAGTTACAATTAATTGTACATATGTATAGGACGCGTTGGAAATGTTTGATTTGATCTTTTCTTTTGTATTCTGACCTTGTTTTAAAGCGAAAGTAGAGTATGTGAAGAACCAGCTTTGTCCTAGCTCGATTGTGTCCAAACTGACAGTAGCCATCTTTGCAGGGTAAATTCTTTTTTGCATAATACATGATCCCCAATTTGTTTATTATTATTTTATAGCTGAGAGGTTACTCTTTTTAATTATATATGAGCCGCACTGTAAAGTATCGACTCGGATCAGCCTGAGCATGCCGTGCAGGCTTATCCGGACAGACACTGTTTTCCTCCTGTATATTTTCTGTTTCAGGAATCATTACTCTATACCAGCGCAGGCTGATCTGGGTCGATACTTTACTCAGAGGCCATAATGTTGGTTTTCTCGCGGGACGGCTCAATTATGATGTTCTACCTGTAAAATGTTTGAATAGTGTGACAAATAAGGGTTGAAGCTTGTTAATTTTCATGGAAATAAAGAAGGAAATTAATTGATGTAATGCGACCTCCAGGATTGGCTTCGTGTTAAAAGACATTTCTATAAAGAGGATAAAAGTAAGGTGTCTATTTCTGTGTCAGTAGAAAATGGTTGAGGGCGTTTGTCAAATCTCGAGATAAATAATGTTCCCCAAATAAATACATGAGGTTTTTTTTATTTGAATGTTGTCTCGTTAGAAATAATGTTTTCTGGATAAATTATCAGTATTACAGGAACTATCTAGCTTGACATCTATGCACCAGTTGTGATGCTATAACCGCAACCCTGAACAAGTACAATTGAGCCGTCCCGCGAGAAAACCAACATTATGGCTTTTGCAGTCCGCGCAGACTGATCCGGACCATAACATTCCGTCTTAGGGGGATGGAGTATAGAGTAATGATTCCTGAAACAGAAAATCCAAAGGAGGCGAAAAGTGTCTAACTGGGTAAGCCTTAGCGACATGGTTAGGCTGATCCGGGGCGATACTTTACGCAGAGACCACACTATTGGTTTTCTCGCGGGACGGCTCACATGTTTTTAAAACTGTTAGTATTACTTATCTTATCTAGAGGTCTCATGTGGTCGTTTCTATGTTCAATTGAGTCCATTGAGGTTTTCTTAGGGTTTTTATTTATACATGCTCCGTTTCACACCGATTTCAACAGTACTTCAGTTATATCACGGCTGAAACACCGGTATAACCAGTACTTCAGTTATATCACGGCTGAAACACCGGTATAACCAGTACTTCAGTTATATCACGGCTGAAACACCGGTATAACCAGTACTTCAGTTATATCACGGCTGAAACACCGGTATAACCAGTGCTTGTTATCCTGCCACCGAGGACTCAGTCGTAACCATGGGCACCAAGGAAAGAGGCCAATTTTGATTAAAGTCTATGGTATGACCCTTACCGGGGATCGAACTTCCGTTACCGGGGATGGGACGTCCGTCACGAAGGCAGACGCCCAAACCACCACACCACGGAGACGCTACATTTAATTTAAAACATGAAATAGATATTTAAATGAAAATAAATGAAAACAAAACCAATCTGATTGGACGAGAAAGTAGGACACCTACATGTTCCTGTTTACTGACGAAAACTAAGTATCACGTGATGTGTCTTTATCTCCCGACGGAGAAAGTAAAACACCATCTAAGTAGTTAGTAGTAAGATGGAAACAAAAACATTTAAAAAGGGGACTCCATTCATCACTGCCAATTTCTGTATTATCCCTTTCCCACGTGCAGACGAATGTGTACGCTGAAAGCAGACGACTGTTCAAACCATTCGTAAAAAATAAGAAATTGCACATAACGAGCCATTTCTCCTGTAGCCATGATGTTCTTGAATTTTTTCAATAATCGTACTTTCAATTAAGAGATTTTAATATTTTTGTCAATATATTTTTCGTAAGCTGCAGATTTGTTCTATATGGGGGGGAAATGGTAAAGATAGTGTACACTATCTAGTTTATTCAGTGCTAGTTTCGAATGTTTTTATACTCTTCAGAAATAGGTCTTATCTAGTGTAACATATAAGTTATATATATATATCTGCAGAAAATGTCATTCGGTCAACTTCAAATAGCGTCCGCCTCGGTGATGTAGTGTTAGAGCGTCCGCCTCGGGAGCGGGAAATCGGGGGTTCGATCCCCGACAAAACCATATCAAATACTTTAAAATTGTAGTAATTGCTTTAACTCCTCGTGAAGACGGTTTTAGCATTACGACTGACTCGCTGGTATACATGGACCAGTGATACTGGTAACTTACTAAGAGAACGCCGTGATATAGCAGAAATCGTGTTGAAACAGGCGCCAAACACCATACACACAAATAAACATCGTACCACAAATGGCATCATCAAAACATTGAGTTATATAATGGGCAAATTCATCGGAATTCTTCGGATAAACTCGTGAACTCGAATAAGACCATAGGTCGATCCCAGATCATACCAACAGCTTAAACAATGGTAGTTTCAGCCTCATTTGTGCGTGGGCTAGCTAGCATAGATTTACGACATAAATAATACCGTTGGTAATAAATATTTACCCAGGAAACGTCGTGATATAACTGAAAACTGTTGAAAACGGCGTAAAACGACATTTAAACAAAAAACGCAACTCTTCGAAAAAGAATCGTCAACATCATTCTTTAATACAGTGTAACCCAATGATAACGGTACATCTGTAGAGCAACCGTTTATAAGTAAATGGAAAATATGGACCAAATAATCAATATACTGTTCTACAAGAAAACCAGCATTGTGGATTCTGCGTAAGGTATCGACCCGGATCAGCCTAACCGTGCCGCCCAGGCTAACCCGGACAGACACGTTCGCTTCATGTGGATTTTTTATGTTTTAGGCATCAATACTCTTTACCTGTATTCTCCTTAGACGGAATGTGTCGGCCCGGATTAGCCTGCGCGGATTGCGCAGGCTGATCTAGGTCGATACATTACAAAGGAACCATAATGTTGGTTTTCTCATGGAACGGCTCATATTCAGAATTGGGTGGGAAAGCGTTTCGGGGAAAGGTAAAATTGCTGAAGTCAGTCTACTTTGGCAGGTAGATTTAATTATATCTGCACATTAAAGAGATCCGCAAAGTGAGGAGAAATAGACGATGTTCATCTAAGGATTAATTTACATACAGAGAAGGAAAAATTGTGGCAAAAGTTCAAAACTCGTCTATTTCAGATGCGTCAAACTTCGTCTGCAAGTGGGAAAGGGTTAACGGGAATTATTTCTTGAAGAGATAGTTAACGTTTATGTAATGCCTATGTCGATCCTTTAATTTTAGGTCTAAACTATTAATCATGTGCTATTTGTCACTTGATGACCTTATTTGTTATCTACTTACTTAATTCTTAATCAGTATTACCTCGTGTCAGTAATACTTTTCTGACAGAACTTCCTCGTTTGTATGTACTGTAGTTGGCGAGTCGCCATTAACCAGTCGGTACCGACAAGGGCTATCGCACAAAGGGTCTTTGTAGAAAAGGGCCAAACATGTAACTTATCTGACATAGCTTGCTCCGTTGTATGTACTGTAGTGGATGACTCGCCATAACCCTGTCGGTAAAAACAAGGGTTATCGAAAGAAGGGTCGTGGTAGGAAATGGAGGGCCGAACATGTTCGTGGTCGGAAAGGCCCAAACACGTAGCTTCTCTGTCATAGAACGTCCTCGTTTGTATGTACTGTAGTAGGTGAGTCGCCTTTAACCAGTCGGTAACAACAAGGACTACCAAACAAAGGGGTCGTGGAAGGAAAGGGCCACACATGTAACTTCTCTGACGGAACTTTCTCGTTTGTATGTACTGCGAGTCGCCTTTGACCAGTCAGTAACGACAAGTGCTATCGCACCAAGGGTCTTTGTAGAAAAGTGCCAAACATGTAACTTCTCTGACATAGCTTGCTCCGTTGTATGTTCTGTAGTTGGCGAGTCGCCATAACCCTGTCGGTAACAACAAGGGCTATCGAACAAAGGTTCGTGGTTGGAAAGGGCCAAACATGTAGTTTCTTTGTCATAGAACGTCCTCGGTTGTATGTACTGTAGTGGGTGACTCGCCATAACCCTGTCGGTAAAAACAAGGGTTAGCGAAAGAAGGGTCGTGGTAGGAAATGGAGGGCCGAACATGTTCGTGGTCGGAAAGGGCCAAACACGTAGCTTCTCTGTCATAGAACTTCCTCGTGTGTATGTACTGTGGAGGGTGACTCGCCATAACCATGTCGGTAACAACAAGGGCTATCGAACAAGGGTTCGTGGTCGGCAAGGGCCAAACATGTAACTTCTCTGACAGAGTTTCCTCCTTCGTATGTTCTGTAGTTGGCAAGTCGCCATAACCCTGTCGGTACCAACAAGGGAACTCGAACAAAAGAGTCATGGTAGGAAAGAAGTTCGTGCCAAACATGTATCTTCTCTTTCATAGAACTTCCTCGTTATTTATGTACTGTAGTGGGCGAGTCGCCATAACTAACCCTGTCGGTAACAAAAGGGGCAATCGATCAAGTGGTCGTGAATTCGAATCTTGACGCAGTCACTCGGCCTTTCCGATAATAAATTATTGACATTTTGGCTAGCGTCTTTCGTCTTCTTACACTTCAAAATCCATTCTGTAGTGTTTAGATAGAGGGATAAGATTGATTGATTGATTGATTGATTGAGGTTTTATCGCAGTTTTCAACATTTTTCAGTCAGATTACGAAGGCCAGTCCATCTACCCATGTGTTTCCTGGCGTTTTGAACACCAGTACTCTCCGTACATCAGTATTTTACAAGCAACTAGCCACTTTCTTACATAGTCTGATAGCTTTTTGGTTGTAAACGAACAACGCGTGTCGCATTTACCTGTTGTCAAACATCCGACAGAAAGTTGGCCGAGTGTGGATTCGAACTCACAACCCTTTGATTGTCAGCCCGCTTCTCTACCGACTGATTTATCGGGGTGACCAGGTGTCCGGAGATTGTTCCATACTCCCGTGGTCACGTTATAGTGTGCACGAACTATATATGTTGAATCGTCTAGGTACAATGTGCACCTTAGTAATCCAGGGATCGTAGACAAGTTTATTATTGCCGTGATATAACTGATATACTGTTGAAACGGCGTAACACGACAACATGAAACATCATGTGACACCAAAACGGTGATACATCAAGAACCGTTTCCCGCCCAATTTGACCAATTGAAAGAGACATGTAACATAGAATCATCATGCGACACCAAAACGATGATACGTCACGAACTATTTTCGTCCGACGTGGTTCAATTGTAAGAGACATGTAACATCATAGAATCATCTTGTTTCAACAATATAGTTATCCAGATCGGTAATCAGATTGATACAGTCAGATCAGTTTATGTCTAGCCGTACACTCAACCTATCTTATTGGAAGTACCAGTAAGGTTGTAGTAAAAAAAAAGAAAAAAAAAAAGACAATCATACAACATGGTAGTAAATAAACAATAAATCTAAAACCCCTGCGACTCAGTTTTCCTTAACCCTTTGACTGATAGAACCAATTTTGTGAAGTCTGTGCCACCATTTTAGAGCCAGCCCAGCCGGTATCTCTCAACAGTTTTATCTTGATATTCATAGAATTGGCTATGGACTTTTCCATATGCAAAGCTGGACGAGTCAAATTATAAATAAGGATTTGAAGGTTTAAGGCTTGGCTCATCCCAGATCTACCCCTGGATAAGCAAACACGAAGCATTTGCTATGTGTGTGGATTAAGACCAAGCAGATACATATATTGTTCTTTAAACGTCGTCAATTTGTCACAGTAGATTTAAATGAATTTATGTCACAAAAGGTTTGGATGAAACTAGATAGCATAAATGTACAGGTATCTCTCTATTTATCAAAGCGTTCTGTTTTCAATTGGGCCTGGCCTATATAAAGATACGCTTATTTAGAACTAAGCTGTTTACGTAGTTGTGTCATATAAACGGAGGGCGCATTATGATGTACATGTATGCTGTAATCCTAATTGGAATACAAAACATATGGATAAAGCAAGGTGATTGAATTTGTTTTTTCATCTTCTACGTGTTCGATTAAAACTAATTTTGCAAAAGTACCTAAGTGCTTGTAGTTCCATCAATGTTCGAGAGTGATTTATATAAGTTGCTACACAACTTGTTAGCCAATCCACATGACAACATATGTTGCAGTTTGTATGCACCAATGTTATGAAAATATATAAAATATTGTTTAAATTAAAATGCACTTGATGTATTCAGATTTACCTAATGTTTTCAGGCGCTAAGTTGCTCATTACGTTAACAGCGGTGCAATCAGATACGCCTAAAGTTATCGTGCGCTAAGTTGAACATTACCGTAACGGTGGTGATATCACATTCAGCTGATATTGTCAGGAGCTAAGTTGAACATTACCATTACAGTGGTTCAATCAGATTCGCCTAATATTGGCAGGCGCTACGTTGAACATTACTTTAACAGCGGTGCAACCAGATTCGCGTAATGTTGTCATTTGCTAAGTTGAACATTGCCTTAACAGCGGTGCGATCAGATTCGCCTGATGCTGTCAGGCGCTAAGTTAAACATTACCATAATAGTGGTGCAATCATAAACGCCTAATGCTGTATGGCGCTATGTTGAACATTACCTTTACAACGGTGCAATCAGATTCGTCTATTGTTGTCAGGCGCTAAGTAGCACATTAACTTAACAGCGGTGAAATCAGATTCGCCTTACATTATCCGGCGCTAAGATGTTCATTACCGTAACAGCGGTGCAATCAGATTCACCTAATATTGTCAGGCGCTAAGTTGAACATAACCGTAACATGGTGTTATCAGATACGCCTAATGTTGTCAGTCGCTATGGTGAACATTACCATAACAGCGGTGCAATCAGATTCGTCTATTGTTGTCAGGCGCTAAGTTGAACATTACCTTAACAGCGGTGCAGTCAGATTTGCCTTATGCTGTCAGGCGCTAATTAGCACATTAACTTAACAGTGGTGCTATCAGATTCACATACTATTGTCAGGCGCTAGGTTGAACATTACCTTAACAGCGGTGTAGTCAGATTTGCCTTATTTTGTCAGGCGCTAAGTTGAACATTACCGTAACAGCAGTGCAATCAAAATCGTCGAATATTGTCTGGCGTTATGTTGTACATAACCTTAACAGCGGTGCAATCAGATTTGCCTAATTTTGTCAGGCGCTAAGTTGTTCATTACCGTAACAGCGGTGCAGTCAGAGTTGCCTAATATTGTCAGCTGCTATGTTGCTCATTACTATAACAGTGGTGCACTCAGATTCGCCTTAAATTGTCAGGCGCTAAGTTGAACATTACGTTAACAGTGGTGGAATCAGATTTGCCTAATGTTTTCAGGCGCTAAGTTGAACAATACCATAACAGTGGTGCAATCAGATTCGCCTAATATTGTCAGGCGCTGAGTTGCTCATTACCGTAACCATGATGCAATCAGATTCGCCTAAAATTGTCAGGCGCTAAGTTGAACATTACGATTAAAGTGTTGCAATCAGATTCGCCTAATGTTGTCAGGCGCTAAGTTGAACATTACTATAACAGTGGTGCTATCAGATTCGCCTAATATTGTCAGGCGCTGAGTTGCCCTACCGTAACACAATGGCTATCGCACAAAGGGACTTTGTAGGAAATGGCCAAACACGTAATTCTCTGACATAACTTCCTCGTGAGTACGTATTGTATATGGCGAGTCGTCATGACAAGGGCTGTTGAACAAGGGTTCGTGGTCGAAAAGGGCCAAACACGTAGCTTCTTCCTCGTGTGTATGTACTGTAGTGAGTGACTCGCCATAACCCAGTCGATAAAAACAAGGGTTATTTAAAGAAGGGTCGTGGTAGGAAAGGGATGTCCGAACATGTTCGTGATCGGAAACAATAAATCTAAAACCCCTGCGACTCAGTTTTCCTTAACCCTTCGACTGCTAGAACCAATTTTGTGAAGCCTGTGCCACCATTTTAGAGCCAGCCTAGTCTCAACAGTTTTATCTTGATATTCATAGAATCCCTGATCTGCCCTTGGAAAAGCAAACACGAAGAATTTACTTTTTGTGTGGATTAAGACAACGCACATACATATATTGTTCTTCAAAGGTCGTGAATTTGTCACAGTAGATTTAAATGAATTTCTCACACAAAAAGTCGCATGTTTGGATGAAACTAGATAGCATGAATGTACAGGTATCTTTCTATTTATTAAAGCGTTCTGTTTTCAATTGGGCCTGGCCTATATAAAGATACGCTTATTTAGAACTAAGCTGTTAACGTATTTGTGTTATATAAACGGAGGGAGCATTATGATTTGGTAGGCTGTAATCCTAATTGGAATACAAAACATATGGATAAAGAAAGGTAATTGAATTGGTTTCTTTTTCATCTTCTACGTGTTCGATTAAAACTCATTTTGCAAAAGTACCTAAGTGCTTGTAGTTCCATTAAAGTTCGAGAGTGATTTATATAAGTTGCTACACAACTTGTTAGCCAATCCACATAACAACATATGTTGCAGTTTGTATGCACCAATGTTATGAAAATATATAAAATATTGTTTAAACTAAAATGCACTTGATGTATTCAGATTTACCTAATTTTGCAGGCGCTAGGTTGAACATTACGTTAACAGCGGTGCAATCAGACGCTAAGTTGAAGATTACCTTAACGGTGGTGCAATCACATTCGCCTGATGTCGTCAGGCAATAAGTTGGACATTACCATTACAGTGGTTCAATCAGATTCGCCTAATATTGGCAGGCGCTAAGTTTAACAACACCTTAACAGCGGTGCAATCAGATTCGCCTAATATTGTCATTTGCTAAGTTGAAAATTACCGTAACAGCGGTGCGATCAGATTCACATGATGCTGTCAGGCGCTAAGTTAAACATTACCGTAACAGTGGTGCAATCTGATTCGCCTTATGCTGTATGGCGCTAGGTTGAACATACCTTTACAGCGTTGGAATCAGATTCGCATAATGCTATAGTGCGCTATTTTGAACAGTTCCTTAACAGTGGTGCAATTTGATTCGTCTAGTGTTATCAGGCGCTAAGTAGCACATTACCTTAACCCCAGCGGTGAAATCAGATTCGCCTAATATTGTCAGGCGCTAAGTTGCTCATTGATTTAACAACGGTACAATCAGATTCAACTAATATTGTCAGGCGCTAGGTTGCACATTACCGTAACAGCGGTGCAATCAGATTCGCCAAATGTTGTCAGGCGCTAGGTTGCACATTACCGTAACAGCGGTGCAATCAGATTCACCTAATATTTTCAGGCGTTAAGTTGCACAATACCGTAACAGCGGTGAAATCAAATTCGCTTAATATTATCAGGTGTTAAGTTGCTCATTACCGTAACAGTGGTGCTATCAGATTCACATAATATTGTCAGACGCTAAGATGAACATTATGTTAACAGTGGTGCAATCAGATTCCATAATATTGTCAGGCGCTAAGTTGCTCATTACCGTAACAGTGTAGCTATCAGTTTCACATAATATTGTCAGGCGCTAAGATGAACATTACGTTAACAGTGGTGCAATCAGATTCCATAATATTGTCTGCTCATTACCGTAACAGCGTTGCCATCAAATTTGCCTTATACTGTCAGGCGCTTAGTTGAACATTACCTTAACGGTGCAATCAGATTCACCTAATATTGTCAGGCGCTAAGTTGAACATTACGTTAACAGTGGTTGAATCATATTCGCCTAATAGTGTCAGGCACTGCGTTGCTCATTACCGAAACAGCAGTGCAATCAAAATCGCCGAATATTGTCTGGCGTTATGTTGAACATAACCTTAACAGCGGTGCAATCAGATTTGCCTAATTTTGTCAGGCGCTAGGTTGAACAATACCTTAACAGCGCTGCAATCAGATATACCTAATGTTGTCAGGCGCTACGTTGAACATTACCATAACAGTGGTGCAATCAGATTCGCATAATATTGTCAGGCGCTATGTTGAATATTACCTTAACAAGGCTGCAATCACATATGCCTAATTTTGTCAGGCGCTAAGTTGCACATTACCGTAACAGCAGTGCACTCAGATTCGCCTAATATTGTCAGCCGTTGAGTTGAACATTACCTTAACAGTGGTGCAATCAGATTCGCCTAATGTTGTCAGGCGCTAACTTGAACATTACCTTAACAGTGATGCAATAAGAATCGCCTAATGCTGTCAGACGCTAAGTTGAACATTACCTTAACAGCGGTGCAATCAGATTCGCCTTATGCTGTCAGACGCTAGGTTGAACATTATCGTAACAGCGGTGCAATCCGATTCGCCTAATATTGTCAGGGGCTAAGTTGAACATTACCGTAACACTGGTGCAATCAGATTCGCCTAGGCGCTAAGTTTAACATTACCATAACAGCAGTGCAATCAGATTCGCCTAATGCTGTCAGACGCTAAGTTGAACATTACCTTAACAGCGGTGCAATCAGATTCGCCTAATGCTGTCAGACGTTAGGTTGAACATTATCGTAACAGCGGTGCAATCCGATTCGCCTAATATTGTCAGGGGCTAAGTTGAACATTACCGTAACACTGGTGCAATCAGATTCGCCTAGGCGCTAAGTTGAACATTACCATAACAGCAGTGCAATCAGATTCGTCTATTGTTGTCAGGGCGCTAAGTTGAACATTACCTTAATAGCGGTGCAATCAGATTCGCCTAATGTTGTCAGGCGCTTAGTTGAACATTACTGTAACAGCGGTGCAATCATATTCGCCTAACACACCAGGTGCTCTGCGTGTGCTAGTCAAAAATATAATTCGATTGGTTGATTCGGCTAACACATGTGTATTATGATAGTTTGATTTAAAGTGTCCTTGACCCATCCAATGTAAAAAGGTTTTTGAAAAACGCATCTCGAGTTATAGACGACTTTTGAAAACATATTAGCAAAAGGAGAAGCAATTTCTCATTTGTCTACAACTTCGTTCAATAATTGTTCTTTCCTTTAATGAGAGTTTCCATGTTTTTGACTAAACGTCGTTTGCAGCCGTGTTGAATGAGTGGAAAAGATAAAAGTCGAAAGTCGTGTGGGCTGTATGATTTATTACTATCAAAATACTCTACGTTGGTATTAATATTGCACTTCGAGTTTGAGAAAACGTGGTGTTTGAATACGGTCGTAAACATGTCTCCAGTTCAGCCATGCATTCAATAGACCTTAACCTGTACCATTGCACGAACACGTATGTCGCTTCGAAACGTAGTCAGCTTTCAGGCAAAAACACTGCAGCATGCTGGGTAATCGCGAAACGTGTTCACCTTTCAGTGTCTGTTTAACGCACGTAAGTACCACTGCCCCCAATTTGGCTTAATCCTTTCCAACCTGAAGACACGTTTTGACGCATCTGCAGCAAAAACGTGCCTACAGAGAGAGAGAGAGATGATATTTGATTATCTGGATGGATGATAAACATAATATTATGCGTATTCACGAGTGAAACTATGGAATCCGAAGCTAATGAGATTAAATAAAATTCCTTCAACCTAACTTCTTGTTTATAACATGCTTTTCAGTGAAGACTTCAGATAATGCAACAATGGGATATAGAAGATATACGTCGAAGATTTTTTGTTTTTTTATCTGATCAGCTTTATTCAACTAGTTGTTTACATGTACGTGTTTCATAATAGTTGATCCTTTTCCTTTCAACCAAAAAGAACTATGCCTCTCAAAAATGATCGTTCATATTTCTGCATTATATGTGTAACATATCCTTTTATTTAAAACTCAGTTTTGACTATTTCAAAATGTTATATCATGAGCCAAATCTAGTTACTTTTGTCATAAAGAACCCTAAATCGCTAGCCGCTGCTCATTACTTAAAGACTATATGTTATAACTTCAGGATTGTTTTGTAGAAGAAATAGTAACTACAAGCGGAAGGGTGGTGTACAATTCCGGATGCATAACGGCTAATGTATGTATCTTTTAAAGTATACATATTTGAATCCTGCAGCTAGTTGTATGTTAATCCTCTCAATACCGATTTCTCACAAAGAACTAGTTCATTTGGAAGAGTTCATGGCCAATTCGTGTCATTTGTCCTTGTCTTGGAATATCAAGATAAAATATTAAGTTTAATAGCCAACAGTATACAGCAAGGTCACTGCGCTTTTGTGCCTACTGCCCCGGCTTTATACTGGTGACAAATGCTGTATAAAGCGGCAGCAAAGTCGTTCCATAATATAGCCTGGTCACGCCGCTTTTGTGCCTACTGCCCCGGCTCTATCTGATGACACATGCTGTATAAAGAGCCAGCATACGCGTTCCATAATAGAGCCTGGTCACGGCGCAGTTGTGCCTACTGGCCTTACTTTATACTGGTGACACATGATACACAACGTCAGTTCCAGCACTAAGAGGGTTAGGCTTATGTTGTCATTTCCATACTTTTGTTAACGTCAGCTATTGTGGTATTTGCGTTTGATTCATGTCGATGTTTGTATCCCAACCTTTTTGTTTTTGTTGATGCCCTCCTTGGCACTCAGTTATGCGAAGTTAGCATTACGACTGACTGTTTGGTGTCAGGATAAATTGAGACCAGTAGTACTGGAGTTCAGCAGCTTTGAATTTCTCCAGGAAGAGAACATTCAAATATACTTTAATTGGTCAAGCTGTCACTTTTTAGACGCGTTCTTTTATTCTGTATCAAAAGGATTTATCACATTTTCTAGAAATAACACGTTTTTATCATAATTTTCTGTTTTCCACGGTCGCTTCCCGGCCGGGCCATACCAAATCCAAATAGTTATACTTTAGACTTTCGCTTGCTCGTTTTATCATCTGTTATTTATTTGGCAAGTGAAGTCTTAATCCGAGTTTGCAATTTCTTTTTGCATTTATCCGAGCGGCACGATCGATGTTCATATGACGTTTCCATCATTAACATGATTGTATCGCTTAAATAAAACACGTTTAACTTTGATTTGGGACTAGAAATATGCAGCTTACCTCTTTACCACTTAAATATATGGATATTACATTGCTATCGTCGAAATATTAAAATCGTTCGCCATTTTATTAAACGAGATTCGAAAAAAAAAAAAAAAATACGCTCTTAACATTTTGTATGAATAAGATCTAATAATCATTTCGTTAAATATTTGATTATATATAATACTGTATTCGGTTCATCTCGGTTCAAATCGATGAAATCATAATAGCTTGATTAAAACACACACAACTGTGAGTAGAATCATTTGTGTTTATTACATGTTACGCGTATTTTGATGTGACATACTTTGTATTCGCTATAGTTGACGCTTGAATATCCCAAAACGTTGCGACCAAATTCATAGTCGGAAATTGCGAAAGGAAATTGAAAAGAAAGAGAAAGACGTCGCATATGCAGGATAATAACAAAATGAAAACTGAGCATATGCGTATGACGGGCAAGGTCTTACATAAGACTTTGGAATTGGCTACATAATTATTTTTTCTCCATATCCCTCACGGTTGTTGGGCTAGAATTATGACCGGCTCGATGGTGTCAGAATAGATGAACCAGAAGTATTGGTTACTTATCCAGATAATGCCGATATATAACAGAACAAACTGCTGAACATGGCGTTAACACCATGCAAACTATGATGTCAGATACACGGTTATTTTATTCTATTTTGTACAGCGATGTAGTGCGATTTCCGGGTTGGAAATTGTAGGTAAGAGAAGTACTGATGGCGATAAACGGAATACTGACATAACCACATGTTTCGAATGTTGCAATGGAAACATGTGTAACAATCACGGATGCTCTAAATCAGGTAACCTATACATAATCCTGATCTTTTTGTAAATAGAGGATATTTCATGAATGTTTATTTATTATCACTTTTAATAAACGAGTTTACTAAGATGGTATGCCGCGACAAAGATGAATCTTTCATGTTGAAAATTGGACAACTCCATTTTCCGTCCAACAGGAAATTTGGTAAAATTTAATGTTTAAGTAGCTAACAAACAATGCATATTTCAAGAGAGACAGCTCGTTGTGACCTGTCTCATCTGAATCAGCATTGATTGCAAAAGCCTTCAGTAGCCTTTGGCAGCGAGAGGGTTAACTGTTTACAGAAGCACAAGCCCATAAATCGCCAGACATGTCTTACATGCTTTCGACATCATTATTAGTCTTATGAAATAAAAACATCTAAAACTGAACCTGTCTAAGAGTATAATGCGATTTCTTACAACAACTCACTAGCAATTCCAAGAGAGCAGCGTGGCCCTTACTGCTACAAGTGTGACCTGATTGCAAAACCAGATGATTGTGGTAAGCTGACAATATGTGCTACAGATCAGGTGAGCCATTCTGTAGAACTCGAGATCCATATTCATGTTCTCAATTTGTTATTGGATTGAATTAGGCCAGAGACATATAGATACATAATTGAGCCGTTCCGCGAGAAAACCAACAATGTGGACTCTGCGTAAAGTATCGATCCGTATCAGCTTAAGTATGCCGCGCATACTAACCCGGACAGACGCTTTTCGCCTCCTGTGGATTTTCTGCTTCAAGAATCATTACTCTATAGCACTATCTCCCTGAGAAGGAATCTGTCGGCCCGGATCTGGGTCGATACATTACGCAGAGTACATAATGTTGGTTTTCTCGTGGAACGGCTCATACTTATATGTCTCTACTTAGACTTCACTCTGGGTGCGTAGAAGAATCATCTCAGTCAGACGCTTGTTGAACGTATCCGAATCACGTTTACGCTTCTATGTAGATATTCTTTTTTAAAAGCGTAATCAGTATGCGTGTTTGCCTATAGATATATTTTCTTATCCATACATGTATACGATAATGTTATGTACATGTATGCGGGTCTGAATATATTTATATATGTAATCATTTATGTATGTATGAGGATGTGTATGTGTATGTAAGTATATTGTTATGTATGTGTATGCATATGTGTGTATGCATATATGTATATGTAAGTGTTTACTTGAATGTACTTATGTGTGTATGAATGAAGGAATATAGAGATATATAAGTTGAAGGCCATATGCTAGATCAGATTATAGTTGTGTACATCAAAATACATCTTAATATGTAACCTTCATTAAATAAAGATATAATTATTATTATTATTATCATTTAAAAGTAGTCAACTGCAGATTTGTTGACTGTGGAAAATGGTTTTACTTATAATTTGAGCATACACAGCTCGTGATTAATTGAGTGACAAGAAAGATGTTATGAGATAAAGATAGTATACCTATATACCTGCTGGTTCTGTTTACGTTGATTATCCTTATCATTATCATTTCACACACCCATCTCGTCACGCACTTTGCTGCTTGCAAAAATATGCCATTGCCATTCGGTGATATATGCATATTCACCGGTAGCTTGCAAAAATATGCCATTGCCATTCGGTGATATATGCATATTCACCGGTAGCTTGCAAAAATATGCCATTGCCATTTGGTGATATATGCATATTCACCGGTAGCTTGCAAAAATATGCCATTGCCATTTAGTGATATATGCATATTCACCGGTAGCTTCCAAAAATATGCCATTGCCATTCGGTGATATATGCATATTCACCGGTAGCTTGCAAAAATATGCCATTGCCATTTGGTGATATATGCATATTCACCGGTAGCTTGCAAAAATATGCCATTGCCATTTGGTGATATATACATATTCACCGGTAGCTTGCATAGATATGCTAATGCCATTTGCCATATGAGTGACCTCTAAATTGACGCCTGCTTGTCATGTACACTTTTAATTTCAATATATATATATATATATATAATTGTTATACCCAGTGGTCATGAAAAGGTGAACTGTCCCAGTGATATAACTGAAACAATGTTGAAAACGGCATAAAAAAAGCAATAAATCGGTCGACATGGAATCACGTATAGTTCACTGACTATTCAGTCACGTGACGACGATATTTCACTGTACACAAGTAATACCGGTGTTTTAAAATGGCTATATATAGAATCGGCGGAAATAATATCGACCGTCAATAAAGCTAAAATAAAAGCCTCCGAAAATCAAATTTCACAAGCAATATGTCTAGTTTTAAGGTGTTGTATAGTTTTTAACGGAGACATTGGTTGGCCACCCAATACATACGGAAACATCCAGAATAGCAAATGCGACATACTTTCACACATCAGCGCCGTAATTCGAATATGCCTCGAATGAATGAAATCCATGCTGAATGTTTTGGATGTCTTCATCTCCAACCAATATGGGAACTATTTCATGTACATCACATGACCGAAAACCGACTCACTACCTAAAGTATTGGAATATTTACTATTTGGTGTATGGCCTATTGCCAAGGTCTTAACTGAGATTGCCGAGTTCTGCACACGTGGTCCTATTCGATAGTGTCGTGTTTCATTTGCAGCATTGTTTGATACATGTACCAGAAGAGTATCAGAATTTTCCTGACCCATTATACAGAGCTGAATGTGAATCAAATGACGTAAGTGTTAAACGTTGTAATACATCTCTCCCGTCCTACACATTTTGAGAGAAAGCTCTGTGTATACATATGTCGACCTATTCAAGAGAGATATCGGTATGTAGAGAAAGACACACACTCAAGACACACACTCACACACACACACACACACACACACACACACACATATATATATATATATATATATATATATATATAGACAGACAGACATAAAGCGAGACAGACACAGCCAGATAGAAAGGGGAACAGACAGACGGACAGACAGACAGAGACATATATATATAGAGTGACAGATACAGAAAGAGACTGAGAAAGAGGGACAAACAGACAGACAGAGACAGAGGGACTGACAGACAGAGAGAGACATATAGAGAGACTGATACAGAGACAGATAAGGAGACAGACATAAATACAGACAGAGGGATAGTGAGGAGGAATGAGAGACAAAGATACAGAGAGCGACAGACAGACAGAGCATGAAGAGCAATTTCTCCTGTTGCCATTATGGTTTCAACTCTTTTTAATAACTATTTCATTTACAGAGATTAACAATACCTTTACCAAAGTCGTCTGTTTTAGGTTTGTTGTATGTGGGAAAGGGTTAAAGAGTCTCTTTATCGAATGAACGGCATGCCGCGCGTTACTGATACTAGGATATTTTCAAATGTCGTATGATTTCAAAACAACTCAGGAAATGTTTTGTTATATCTAGTAATTTGGAAGTCTAAGCGTTGAAAACATTGGGTGAAATGGAGAAATTTAACGTTTGAAATGATTTTCCATACATGTTTTCCAAAGATGTTAACAAAAATTGTGTTTGAAGTTTTCAAATTTTGCGAACATTGTCCGCCGACAATCAAAAGATCTTTAACGCTTGAAATTGGTTTCAGGCCTCCTTCAACAGTATAAGTTATATCACAGAAGTTACCTTGGTGAATTATCGGTACTGTGAAACCAGCACATCAGTCATCATTGATCGTCATACGAGGTAGCCACTACTACTGTTTTAAGTATGACCCGTTCGGGGATCGTGTCCTGATCTTCCGCTTTCGAGTCGGGCACTTTGATAACTTGACCGCTGAGGCGGTGACACCGTGGAATGCCTTACCTGTCCTTATGTTGGTGAGTCACTGATCGAACGTAAAATATGTGAATATGTGTTCTATCGCCGTGATATAAACTGAATATTGTTTTAAAACGATGTAAACCCCTGGTTACACAAGCATAATACAATGGAGAACAACCCTTTTTTATTATCTTAATTTGTTTTATTGTACAAGGCATGTAGGTCGCTCCCTGGAGAAAGTGGCCCTTGTCCTGCGACCTGCTGTAACACTGATTACTGTAACGACCACTGTAACAACAAAACAACAACTAAAACAACAACAACAACTACTACAACAGCGCCTGCGACATCGAAGACAACGACGGCGGTAACGGCGAAACCCACAGGTAACACTATTAAAGAGTAACTACATACGTAAAAAGACATCGAGTTTGTGATCAGCGAAGGACCAGATCAGTCTGCGCGTCTGGATCTTGCGTGGTCGCTATCTATTGGTGCACATGTATACCTGTGTGTATTTGTGAAGCCCTTAAATGGAGATAATGACCAAATATCGATTAAATCGATATGCAATTTGCTTGTAATTGCCTTTAAATTCAAAACCTCGGATAGTCGGTTTTTGAGCCATGTTCATTAAGTTATTTTGATCTAGATATAAGTAGTTTCTTTCAAGTAATTTTTTTTCTTTTATTGAATTAGCATTTATCGTTGCTTTCAAATAGTTTTCTAGGAGGCCTGACGTTTTCAAGGTGCGCGCGCGCGTGTGTGTGTGTACTACATAATACTAAGGTACTACATGTATATGATGGACTATTTTAGGACCAGCGTGCTGTCCGCCTTTCCACCATGTACCCGGCACACATCTGTGTATAAAAATAAGGGGGACCACGCGGACTTGCTAGTTATTAAAACCGACGATGACAGACTTAAGTTATATAACTACGTAAAGGACACGTCGCATGGACATCGTGGTAAGTGAGTTATATACCGCCTCGGGGGTCTTGTGGTAGATCATCCACCTCTTACACGAGAGGTCGCGGGTTCATTCACAATTCGGGTCATACAAATTACCTAAACAATGGTAGAAATGGCGTTCCTCCTTCGCGCTAGGGATTCTAGCGTGAGCTTTTCGAATGACTCGCTGGTGTCAGGATAAATGGACTAGCAGTACTGATAATTAACCTAGGAAACATCGTGTCATAACTGAAATATTGTTGAAAGTGTCTTGTTATAAAACACCAAACAAACAAACTAACAATCGTTCAAATAACTGCTGCATAAACCTAACAGAAACGAATCCATCAAATTAACCCTTTCTCAGATACAACAAATCTGCAACAGCTGTCTCTAAATAAAATAAGTAAAAATAATTTGAATCAAGATGATAACTTTGTGGCAAAAGGATAAACTCTCCTTTTTCCACCATGTTTTCAAAAGTCGTTGCTGCAGACTGGATTATTATTTTTTAAAAATCTCTGTATATCTTCAAAATTCTTGTTACAATATGTAACAATATGTATGACAATTCTGTATATCGAATTTAAATTTAACTATAAAAGTTTTTGTAAAATGCATTGTCTTAAAAAAATATGCCGTCCATGAAATAGCATTTTCATTATTAAAAAGGAGCATATCCCACACAGAAGACTATTTATCCCATAAGTGGAAGACGCATGACGCGTGTCACAATAACTTGTGTTGTCAATCATCAGTATAAATGAATGGTCAACCATGGGTTCGAACCCACGAACCCTGGATTGACAGCCCTCTTAGTTACCGACCGATTAATTGGAGCTCGAGACAAACGAAAGAATGCAAGCCATATATTCTTCATTGACAAACATTTGATGCTAACCTGAGTATCAACCTTTTCTCATTGAAGAAATTCCCATATGGCCATATTTTAATCTTTTTTCCCCCACATACAGACCCTTTCTGGCGCCTCTGCAAGCAGACAACTTGTGACAAAAGCAGAAATTGCTCAAAACGAGCAATTTCTCCTTTTGCCACAGATAGTTTCACTTTCTTTGTTTAGTAATTATACCTTTTTATAGGGCTTTTTATTTATATAGTTTGTGCCCTGACGTTTTCAAAGTTATCTGAAGCAGATTTTGGTTTTGGGGGATTAGGTTAAAACAAATCAAACAATTGAGCAATCTTTAAGAGAATCTCCCAAGGAACATTCATGAGAGTTTGCATCAAATCAGGTCAGTGGTTTCTGATGGTATTTCACTCTTCATCAATATAAGTCTACACGCCCCTGCTCCTGGAGTTAATGTTAATTGAAAATTTACAAGCATTGAAGTTATTTGGTAGAACGACCTTTGGGATTTTTGTTATCAGGCTAGATGGTTTTCGAAACGCAGCATTAAGCTGTTAAAGGCAATATTTGTTACGAATCAACTTGAATTCTTAAATCCGATATGCAAATTAGACGCAGTATATTAGCCAATCAAAACAATAAATATGTTCTGTCCGGTACACTCGATTGCCGAACACGGTTTTTGCATCACATATATGATGCACGAGAACCGGGTAGTTTTTAACGAGTTTACTGTTGGTTTGTTTGTGATGCATGAAGATTGACGTAGCTTAGAATACAATCTCGGATTTATGAATTGAAGATATCTAGTAGATTCATGGCACATTTCTGGGATTTTAATCAGACACTTGGTTATTGAGGATAGTAATTATGAATTTCTTTGGTCAAACCCAATGCATTAAAAGGATATGGTAGAGGGTCAGCCTAGAGACATTTATGTGCAATTTCTTGAAAATCGACCCAGAAGTTTCTAAAGTAACAGCTTTTGTATTTTATCCGATTTCTAATGCCGTTGAAACCAGATTTCAACATTGATTCAAAATATTTGAACGTTTACGAGATGACACTGAGAGCCTACTCGAAATGAAGCTTTATCGCAATTGACTAAGTGGTTAAAGATACGATGTTTTAAAATATGTTGACGAACGCATGACGCACAACAAATGTCGACGGACACAGGGGTGTAAGCTCACACTTGAAAATAAAAGACAACTGTACTTCATTTAATCCGACTTCTTTGGGCCAATGTCGCAGGCGAGTGTGTGTGTATTGGGGACAGGACGAACTATTTGCCCAATGCCCACTGTCTAGCTAAAACAGGTGTATTTATATTTTAAACAAAGATTACTGGATCCGATTGGACGATCCTAAACAGAACAATAATTTTATATTCGTAAATGGTGAAAACATTGATAACACAATGTGGGCATCGGTTCAACCAAGTCACGGTCATGAAAGCTGTGTACGACTCATTTTCGACGGCCATTTTCTCTGGGGAGATCGTTTGTGTTCTCAAGTATCTTTATTGCAGACGATGATTACTGGATCGGATTGCACGATCGTAAAAAAAACGATTATTTTATATTCGTAAATAGTGAAAACATTGGTAACCCAATGTGGGGTTCGGGTCAACCAAGTCAGGGCGATGAAAGCTGTGTACGACTCATTTTCGACGGCCATTTTCTCTGGGGAGATCTTTTGTGTTCTCATCGATTCGCTTATATTTGTCAAAAGTAAATGTAGATAAATAACATATATATTTCCGCATGTTCAGATTTAACTTTAAAGTTAGCGCATCCGGTCAACCCAAAAACGGCCCACCCAATGGCGGCTATGTTTATGACATATAACAACAGCTTAAACAATTATAGTACAGGGTCATCCTTGAAAAACTTCTTTGTAATAACTTGAAAATCGACCCAGCAGTTTCTGTGGAACAGCTTTTCAAAGATATTTCAATTAATCACATTGCTGATGCCGTTGCAACCATATTCCAACATTGATTTAAAAAATCAAATACAACTTTCTATATCCATCATTGTGGGCCAATTTCAATGGCATGTGACGGTCGGGAAGTAGTTTGAAAGCTATGATCAAATACTTTCACATTGCTCTTTGTTTAGCTAAAATAAGTGTATCTTTATTGTAGACGATGAGTACTGGATCGGATTGCACGATGCTAAACAGAACAATCATTTTATATTCGTAAACGGTGAAAACATTGGTCACACAATGTGGGGTTCGGGTCAACCAAGCCAGGACAACGAAGACTGCGTACGACTATATATGGACAACCATCTCCACTGGGGAGATCAATTGTGTTCTAGACATTACGCTTATATATGTCAAAAATAAAAGAAGATAAATAAAAAGAAATATTTGTCACTACGTTCCGAGTAAATTTCATTTTGACTTTCAGATCATTGATTTAATGTGTGAGTGGTGAAAATATTCGTGACCCAATGTGGTTTTTGGGTTATCCAAGTCAGGTCGACGGAAGCTGCGCACTGACCTTTTCTTTGGGTAGACTAGTTCCATCCCAGCCATTTCGCTTATATTTGTAAAAAAAAGACAAATAGATATATTCAAATAACAATCTTTATAATTGAGCCGTTCCGAGAGAAAACCAACAATGTGGACTCGGATCAGCCTATGCATGCCGCGCAGGCTAACATGGACAGAAACTTTTCGCCTCCTGTGGATTTTATGTTTCATGAATCATTACTCTATCCCCCTGAAACGGAATGTATCGGTCCTGATTAGCCTGCGCCGAATGCGCTGGCTGATCTAGATACATTACGTAGAGTCCATAATGATGGTTTTCTCATGTGTTAATATGAGATCAATCAATTTCCATTTCGCATACTTAGTGTTTGAAGTCAGACGAAAAGCATTCAAATACCTAGTTGTCTGGTAAACCGCTTTGAAATCTTATTTATTGTACATTGATTGCGAAACAAGCCTTCAGCTTACATTGATCGCGCGAGGTGACGTAACATGTACTCTGTACTTGCTCCGTCTGTGTGGAGAAAAATATCTACGACTGAACCCGCTCATCACAGGATTCGAACCAGGGACCTTTATTGCATTCTCTGTAAATGTTACATGTTGATATGTCAGGACTTTATTCCTACACCATCTGGCAACTTGTGCATGTTAATTCTTTTCTGTTTGTAAATCACTCATGTTGGCTATGGATATGGTTAATGTTATGCCCATACAATTCTGTTCTGTTAAATTGCGAGAGGCCGACACTCTATCACTGCACCACCGTCAATCCGCTTGTCTTAATAAAAGATAATTAATCATTTTATTTGTATTTTCATTGTTAAGTAATGATTTTCAATCCTGAACAGAATGGGCATTTTAGATGTGTAAAAGTTGACAATTTTCGAAACACGCATCGACGAAAACTTGATGATTTACTATGAATGTCAAGCAGCGACATCATTTCAGTGGCAGCCTATCAATGTATTAAGCATTTTCGTTTATATTTTCCAAAAGAATAGTAAGAAATAAGTAAACGTTTTCATGCATTTTGAAGTAGGCCTTCAGGCGTTTAAGCTTTAATTAGCCTGAATCAATATACACTGAACCAGAACCATGTTTCAGTAGCTTTCCATGACAACAGACTAAGAAATGGTCCGAAATGGATTTTCACGATTAACCCTTTCGATACTGAATTTCTAAAATTGACTTATCCTGCTTGTCCGTTGGGGGAGCCCATCGTCAATTTTAGGATTATCAAGATAAAAGTTGAGTTGAGGAGCTTGGCTAGACATCTTTAAATGTGTGACAAACAGCTGTACGTCGAGATTCTCTGTATCTAGAATTCCTTGTTTCGTTTTATTGGGGTTTTAACCCGTTTTAAACTTTATTTCAGTTAAATCACGGCGATAGTTCATTTATTCACAATCACTGTTCCAAATCCCCGACGTTAACCACTCGGCCACGGCGATTTCTTTTTTATAACGATTCAATAACAAATTAATTAAAGTATTTCTTATACTTGAACCGCGTGAATAAACTCTCTTAACACCCAAGTTACTTTGCTACAGTTCCTTCATCTGCCGGGGTACATAAATTGAAACACGTAATCCCTTGACTGTTGGAATCGATTTTGTAAAGGCTGGTCAGCCGGCGCACCCGTGCCGTCTCAGCGGAATTTATACGGTAAGCTACTAAACTCGACATTGTTATCATGATATTTCTAGAATTAGCTATGGACCTGGTAAATCAACTGGAATACTGGTAAAAAACAAGAGGGCCATGATGGCCCTAAGATAGCTCACCTGAATTATGCCATGTAATTTCAAATGCAAAACACATCAAGACAATTATTCTGACAAAGTTTCAAAATGCTCAAGTTCAAAATGCAAACTGCAGTGTTAACAAGATTTTCCTTCATTTTGGCCTAGTGACCTAGGTTTTAACCCATATTCGAACTTGGCCTAGATATCATTAAGACAAACATTCTGACCAGATTTGAAGCCATGCGGCTTTTAGTGTTAACAAAATGTTCCTTCAATTTTGCCTTTTGACCTAGTTTTTGACCTGACATGACCCATATTCGAACTTGGCCTACATATCATCAAGACGAATATTCTCATTAAATTTAAACAAGCTCAAGATAAAAGTGAAGCATCCATGCTGATAACAATATTTTCCTTCAATTTGGCATTGTAACCTAGTTTCTAACCCAATATGATTATATGACCCATATTCGAACTTGACTTAGATATAATTCAGACAAACATTCTGACCAAATTTCAAGCTGCTGACTGCTGAAACTAACAATGTGGCCTCTGGTTTTAACAAGATCTTACTTCAATTTGCCCCCCCCCCCCCCCCCCCCCCCCCCCCCGTTGTGTGTTAAATGTCACTGACTTTGACCTTTGAACGAATTTCTCAAATTGGGGTAATCTACTGGTCATGCACAACCTCCCTTCCCAGTTTGAGTACTGTAGGTCCAAATATTATCCAGTTATCAATCGGACACGTTTTTGTCTACCAACGGACTGACATGTTCAAAGTAATATACCCCCTTTTATTTCAAAGGGGAGCAAGATACAGTGATCCTTGAAAACAAGACTGAGATATCATAAGTTTACTGTACACCTTAAGGTAACAAATTCACATTTAACATAATCATCAAAATACATGTAACTGTTCTGAAGTCACTCCCAAATCAACTCAATCCATTCCGAATTCTTCTTTTCTGTTTTTACACAAAATATCCCATCTCTGAAGAAAGGATACTAATTGGGGCAAGGCAATCACAAACCGCCTTCTGGACATATATACAGACTGATAGTGATCGTCCCTGTCCCCAGTCGTATACACATCCTGCAGGTCTCTGAAGAATGCTCATGACGTTAACCCTTTCAACTTCTTGCATCAATTATATTTTCATTTACAGAGATATTCCAATTTTAAAATAGTTTAAAGTCGTCTGCTGCAGATTTTTAGTATGTGGGAAAGGGTTAAGAAAACAATCAACTACATACCTATATGTACGTGTAATAAATGTTATCGTAATTGCCACTTTTATAACTTCAAAACTTCTAAAGGTCGGTTGTTCAGTGATGTGGCTCAAACGACCAATGTTTCAGTATTTTCATGGCAGTGAATTGTAAAATGGAACATTTTTTCAATGCATTTTTCAGTGGCAACTGGTAGGTAAAAGATACCAGTTGAAACAGTGGAGATTCAGATTAGCCTGTACATCTGCTGTCTAATCAGAATCTACACAAATTGACAGAAGCTCCCGACACGCTTATGTAAGTAAAATGTAAACAGTGTAGATCTTGATTTTGATCAGGATGTGTGAATGCACAGGCTGATCAGGATCTACACAAGAGAATAGGAAATGAACCTTGCCCAAAGACACTCCAACATGACTGTCGTGACCTGGGATTGAATGTAGGACACCTTAAAAGGGAAGTATCAGTCCAAGACTGACCTGGAGTGAATGAACCCAGATGAATAAAAAAGAGACTATAGCATCCTCCATGATGCATGCAATCTAGTCACACAAGCATTCTGGAAGCCTATAACCCTTTCCCACATACAGCAAATCTGCAGCAGACAACTTTGAGCATGTCTACTCAAAAATATGGAAAATCTCTATAATTGTAGGTATATATACTGAAAAAAGTTGAAAACATTGTCACGATATTTCAAAAGCAGTCTGCTGCAGATGTGTCAAAGTGTATCTATAGGTGGGAAAGCGATAAAGAAAGGTTATGATCAAGATCCTACTATAAAAGTTTGCAATTTGATCCTAATTATATCAAATATCAAAACCTCTCATGCTCCAAATATGAGAACAGCCCAACATTTTCTATTCATCTTGATTTTACCATCATCATGGTTTAAATTAGAAAAATCTAAAAACAAAGGCTTATCTCGAAAAATGAAATTGGGAGGCATCGTCGCATGCTCAAACGTACAACATGATGACTCTATCCTTCCTAAATAATTTCTGGGAGAATAAACAGAATAAACAAGTACGAAACGAGATTTATGTTCAAGCCAATAGTTGTCTTCAAGCTAAACAGACGACAATACAAAACAAGAATTCCCCGTAATCAATGTATTATTGTTAGCTTCTCAACCATCTTCACCAGGTCATCAACTGTAGCATCTCTCTTTATTCCACTACTATCATCAACCTGTAGAGAATAGATCCATTGATCTTGACACCAGCCAGTCAGATGTAATGCTAACCTCCTGAGAGAAAAGGAGGGCAGCCATTTCTACCAGTGTTAAAGTCTTAGAATAGATGCAAGTTATTTTAACCCTTCACCACATCTTACGACTATCTTAGCTACTATAGTGTGATAAAACGGTTATCGGACGTAAATCCGGACTTACGTCCAAACTTACGACAATCTTAGTTAAGACCGAGTTACGACCGTTGATAAAACGGGCCCCAGAGCTCTAGATAAGATTAATGTTTTGTGTTCTAAAATCTGTATTTGCCATTTAAACCCCGTGTTTTGGATACTCAAAATAATCGTCTCAACGAGACCATCCTTTTAAGTACTCACAACATAGGGTTCGAGTAGGTGATAGTTGAAATAGTATTTGTTGATTGACAAGTATGGACACCAAGTATTTCCCTCCATAATTGTAAGGCACCTTACAAAACCTGGTTAAGTAATAGCACACATTTTAAGAAAGAGGTGAAACATTGATAGATATCGAATTTTTTGTCTAGCAACTTCTCCTTCATTCATATTGTTTTGGCATTTACTCCATTGAATGCTCTCAAAATGGGTTGAAAAATATCAAAGGGCAATTACTATGTAAAGAAAATGTCTAATCTAAACAAGCCGATAGTGTTTTTGTATTGTTTAAGTTTCATTGAATTCCGGTCAGTTGATTGATTAGTGTTTTTAGCGCCGTTTTCATCTATTGTTCAGTCACATCACATCGGCTAGTTCACCTTCCCCATTTGTTTCCATGCTTTCTCACATCAGTATCTCACATAACTGACTGGGTCTCAACATAGACCGTGAGCCCATTGGTGCAAGACAAATGACATATGAGCCGTTCCACGAGAAAACCAACATTTAGGTATCTGCGTAAAGTACCGACCGGATCAGCTTTAGCATGCCGCGCAGGCTAATCCGGTGAGACACGTTTCGTCTCCTGTGGATTTTCTGTTTCAGGAATCATGACTCTATCCCCCTGAGACGGACTGTGTCGGCCCATATTAGCCTGCGCGGACTGCGCAGGCTGATATAGATCGATACATTACGCAGAGTACATAATGTTGGTTTTCTCGTGGAACGGCTCATATGTCATTTGTCTTGCACCAATGGGCTCACGGTCTATGTTGAGACCCAGTCAGTTATGTGGGATACTGATGTGAGAAAGCATGGAAACAAATGGGGAAGGTGAACTAATGATTGTTTCAAGGACTGCCTTGGGGGGTGTAGTGGCAGTGTGTCCCCCTCAGGTGTGGTATTGGGTTCAATCCTCTGTCATGTCATACCAAAGTGGTAGTCCCTTTTCAGTGCTCAGGATTATAGGGTTAGCATTACGACTGACTAACTGGTGACAGGATAAATGAACTAGTAGTACTGTTAACTGTTAATTGCCATGAAATAACTGTTTGTTTTTTTAAAGGCGCGTGTAACACCAAACAAACAAACAAATTCATGCAATTCTACCTGTAGACCTTGAACAACGTCTGACATGTTATCTCTATGAAGATCAAGAAAACTCTCGATCATAGGTGAGATGGTTGGAAAGGTTTTATAAAATGTCAATGCAACGTATCAAGTAGCTACTGAGTTATGGACTCTTAATGTAGTTGCGCGCAAAACATCAACCAGAATTCCTATTAAAAAGGGCCATCAATTGCATAGTATAACTAAATTGATGGGTTATGGTTTGCATGATATGCAGGACGAAGCCATCTTCTTTGGGAAGCCTTGTATAAGTAACAATGCAATACATCTAATAGTAATTGAGATATGGTGTTATATGTCTATTGCATGCAAATCCGTAGCCAAGTTGTGATGTCGACGCCAGGTGCAGTACCATAACACTCATATTCTCCGAAAAGTCGTTTTAAAAAGGCAATAACCTTTTAACATTTCTGAAATTGATAAACAGCGATTAACCAAAAACCACAGCTTGACCATTACGAACGTCTTGTCAAGTTTTAGCTCACCTGAGGACGAAGTGATCATGGTGAGTTTTTGTTATTGCCCTTTGTCCGTCGTTCGTCGTAAATAGTGTGCTTGTTAACAAACATGAGTCCACTATTATCATCCAATCCTCATGAAGCTTGTTCAGTTTGTTTATCTTGCTGATTTCTAGGCCAAGTTCGAAAATGGGTCATATCAAAAACTAGGTCACGAGGCCAAATTGAAGGAAACTCTTGTTTACACTTTGAAGGCCTTTTTTAAATTGAGCATGTTAAAACTTTGGCAGAAATATCTAGGCTAAGTTCGAATATAGGTCATGTCCGGTCAAAAACTAGGTAACTAGAACATATTTGTAAAATATCTTGATAACAACCTAGAGACATTTTTTGCTTCAGCAGCTTGAAACTTTGTTAGATTGTTTGTCTTGATAATGTTTAGGCCAAAATTGAATATGAGTCATGCTGGGTGAAAAACAAGGTCACAAGGTCAAAATGATTGAACATCTTGTAAACACTGTGGATACCGCATATTAAACTCGAGCATGTTAAAACTTTTGTCAGAATGTTTGTCTTGGTGATAGCTAGGCCAAGTTTGAATATGGGTCTGGACATAAACTAGGTCACTAGCACAAATTGAAGGAAAATATTGATTACAATCTGGAAGCCGCATTTTTAACTTGAGCCTATTTTGTCTATTCTCTGTAAGCATTTAAACTTTTTCGGCACGCATAGTCACGGATATTGCTTAAACTTATTCCACATGTTGACATCAGTGAACTATTCAGAAAAATAGTGTTAGAAATTCCAAATATTGCCCTGTTACCATGGAAACAGTGTGCAAAGTTGAGTTTTTGATGAAAAACGCAATATTTACCACTTATTTAAAACAAAATGCAGCCATCTCCAATTAAGTGAATTACATAAATAGATAGATGAACATTTGCTTAATCAAAAGCAAGAAAAAAGCTACGGGGAACATATGATCGTTTTTGCATAAATAAGATTTTAAAATACCTCATCACCAAAAAATACAAATTACCTCCCTTAGTTATTTAGAAAAATAAAAAAATCATGAATTACCTCCCTTGGAATTTTAGATTTTTGTTTTATTGGGGTTTTGAGCCGTTTTAAGATTATTTCAGTAATATCATAGCATCAATTCACTTGTTTGTGATTCCTGGGTAAACAAACCAGTTCTATGCAAGGAAATGTACCTTGCCCAAGGGTACTCCACCATAATTGGTGTGGGGCAATTTTGGATCGAACCTGTGACTCTAGGTTCATAATCACTGACGCTGAACATTCGAACCTTTATTGGAGATACATGAACAGAAAATTATCAGATGTATAACCAATGACTTTCCTAATACCATTTTACTTCATCTATTTTGTAGGTTTATGACAAAGGTTAAGACATGTCAAATATGTTTAAAGTCTTCTGCGGCAGAATTGTCGTATGAGGGAAAGGGTTAAACCTTCAATTTTGTTTGCATACGTTTGCTGTACCTGTACCTGTTTTTATTGGCAAAAAACGAATGCTTTATTTTATATAGTATTTTTATAAATAAGTTGTCTATCGGGGTCTATGATAGACACTTTTTCAAAGTGTATTAGCGGTTTTTTTAAAAATATATTATACATTAATACAAATAATGATGAACATTACTTTCACGTATAAAATGCGTCACCCAACTTGACATGTAAAATAGTATACTTCTTTATTTGAATCATAACAACTAATGATAACTTTGTTTGCTAAAGATGCAAAGAGTGTTGTCTGTTTTTTGGGTAAAATATATCAATTTTGATGTATTTTGGTTGATTTTGAGAATTGGACATAGTTGGTTAAATTTTGCAATTAGGTCACTTACATGGAAACTATCAAACCTATTACTTTAAAATTAGGAAAACTTGTGCATCTAATACCTTTCTTCACATTGAATGATAAAGAGGCTGAGCGGGCGTGTTTTTTTTGGGTAAAACACATAAATGTTTATGTATTTGGGTTATTTATGAGAATTCAACATAGTTTCTTCACTTTTTGTTACATTGATTTCAAATTTTCCCATAGTAATATAAACATAATGTATTTCATATTTGGACATGTGTCATAAAGCTTATCTTGTCGAGAACTTCATTATTTCAATATGTATTTTGAAAAATAAAATAACAAGCACACAATGAGAATTCAACATAGTTTCTTCACTTTTTGTTACATTGATTTCAAATTTTCCCCAAGTAATATAAACATTATGTATATCTTCAATCAGATTGTGTTTTTGGGGTCAAGGTCACTGTTACTTAAAATATGAAAACAGTAATATATTCAATATCTTTAGTTACAGTTGACCATCTCATTTGCCTGTCCAATGCATACACAATATTCAGCTTGGGATCTTGACTGATTGTGACAGCCGTCCAACGTGAAAATCTTCCTTATCTTGTATATGAACTTGAATTTATTTCCACACTGTAATCTTGTTTCGATACTTGAAAAATAAAAGTTGTGTGCGGTCATTATAATATGTAAATATTCATTCCGAATTTGAATATTTTTTATATAAAATAAATCAACCATAAAAGGATACTATCATACAAGTGTCAGGCACCCGCAGGCGGTGCTCTTGTTTGGAGTCTTATTGACAATGAGGTTAGGTACAAATTATTTTATAAACATGGGTTCAAAATTGTTTAGGATCTACGGCTATACGGTCTTCACTATATTATAATGTTATAGGTAAGTTGCTAGGCAACCATCAACACAAATACTCCATGGTTTTGTTTTATTGATTTATATACATTATATATATGAAGTACTTTGGACATGTGTCATAAAGCTTTTCTTGCTTTGTCGAGAACTTCATTATTTCAATATGTATTTTGAAAAATAAAATAACAAGCACACAACATAATAAAAGGAACATATTTTGTGCATAAATAGTATTTTGTTTCCTAAGCAATGCCATTAAGAAGGATATTTTGAACATTTATTGGGATACATGCGCAGAAAACTATCATATGAATACATTATCTTGCATGATAACATTTTTACTTTTTTTTATCCGTTTTGGGGATTATGAAATAGTTTGAAATGTTTATCTATGCAATTTGTTACCATGGAAACATTAATATTTACTGTATTTCATTGTCATTACTTCTCGAATTTGTCTAACAACATTCATTTTCTCAAATTATTTTGTTCATTGTCATTTTAAAAAACAATGTTTTATTGTATTAAGTTTTTATTGAAAACATGAAAATAAAATGCTTTTTCGAATATAAGAAAAATAGTATATTTCATAGCAATGGAAATACAATTAAAAGCCAAATTCCCTGAAAACTTTTAAAATTATTTGTTAGAAGAGGTGATGATATAAATGGATCCATTTTTTAAACCCACATGCTGGCAATATTTAAATAAACATTAAACAATTTTTTTATTTTTTTTTAAATTTTAAAATGATACATTTTGTATCCATGGTAACTAATTTTAGAGGCACTGTTCCCCATAGCTTATTTTCATTTCTTGTGAGAAGAGATGTTGACCTTCATGCATTCATTATTCATTTGTATTCATATGGCCGCATTAAATTTTTATAACCATTCAAAAAATGGCAAAAAAGTGTTCTTTTTTCCCGTAAAAAACACCATTTGCAAAGAAGAGTTTGGGACCACATTTAACAATTTGATAATCAATTGTTTTATACTTAATTTCTTTCATCAAATGATGAGTTTTGGTAGAAAATTTGATCCGTTTTTTAACCCACATGCTGGCAATATATAAATAAACATTAAACAATTTTTTTTTTTTTTTTTTTTAAATTTTAAAATGATACATTTTGTATCCATTGTAACTAATTTTAGAGGCACGCCGCATTAAATTTTTATAACCATTCAAAAAATGGTAAAAAAGTGTTCTTTTTTCCCGTATAAAACACCATTTGCAAAGAAGGGTTTGGGACCATTTTTAACAATTTGATAATCAATTGTTTTCTACTTAATTTCCTTCATCAAATGATGACTTTTGGTTTAAAATATCACCTTTTGCATATATATCTTCATTTATGCTAAAAACTGATTGGAAAATTTAGTGAATTTCCCATTGAAATCAGTCCTATAAAAAAACGAGAGCCGGTTGCTATGGCAACCAAAGTCTATATCAAAGTTTTTTTCGCCATTTTCCATTTCTTCCATCAAGTTGAGAAAATGTGTGAAGTTTGAACAAAATCCGTGACCATGCGTGCCACACTCCCTATATGGGAGTGCAAATGCTTACAGAGAATGGCTATTAAACTTTTGTTAGAATAATTGTCTTTTTCGGAATGTAAGTCTTGATTATATCTAGGCCAATTTCGAATATGGGCCATGTTTGGTCAAAAACTAGGTCGTAAGGCAAATTTGAAGGAAAATATTGTTAACACTCTAAAAGCCGTATTTCTAACTTGAGCATGTTGCCTTTGTCAGAATGAATGTCTTGGTGATATTTAGGCCAAGCTCGAATCTGGGTTATATGTCGGGTCAAAAACAGGGTCACTAGGCCAAATTGAAGGGAAATCTTGTTAACAAAAGTGTGTGCTTACTTGGCCGCAAAATGAGTTATCGGCATTAACTATGTTGTTGACTTAACCCAGGTGAGCTTTCCAGGGCCACAATGGCCCTCTTGTGTGTGTTTTTTTAAATCGATAGTTATAGGTATACCTTTTGTTCGAAACAATTATAATCAAATTACTGTTTTGGAACTTTTGAATTTCTGTGTTCTGAATTGTGGTTTATTTCTGGTTTTATGTTATATACCTGTACATTCATAACTTAGGCCGAGAAAATGCGGACCATAGGAAAGAACGCCTGGTTGTATTGTTGCGCGGTCCGATCACGCACCGCGCTATATGATGTTGCTTTGATCTTTTAACCATAGTTTACCATGATAGGAGGACCTATCATTACGATAAACTAAATATCAATGCCTTGGACAAAATACAGTTAAAATTGATTGTTAGAAGACTTAATTATAGTTCATTTAAAATGAAATATATATTTCCAATATTTTAAATATTTGTTTACTTAATTCTTGTTATTTGCGTTGCTATAATAAAATCCTACTGGTCCTTTATATACTATAATTTCCTGTTTATGGCATTCGGAACACTTCGGCAGACTACGTGTAAGATGTAGGTTACCGAAATTGGCCGAGGAGTGCCGAATGCGGTTTATGGATATTTCCAATCTATTTATAAATATGTTAATCGCGTGACCATTCTATAAATAACTATTTTCAACTAGACAATCAAAGAATATAGTTAATTCTGCACGGAGAGGGTAAACAAATTCAACTCATCATCAAAGAGTAAATATGTGTAAATAAAAGCTTGATTAGAAGCTGTATTGGTTTTGAAAAATATGATTATGCTTATTTTAATAAATGTGTTGCAGGTTTTTAAATGTTATTTTATGTTTAATTCTTGTAATGTTACGATAAATAATAAATGAACCCCTCTTTCCCACATGTAGACGCATCTGCAGTAGACGAGTGTTGAAAACATTGAGGCAAAAGATGAAATGGCTCTTGATGAGCAATGTCTACATTTTTCATAATGTTTTGATTTAATTATAAAAAATACACTTTCACTATATAGAAACTGTCCATGATGTGTTAACGTACTACATGGTTGAGTTATCTTTCAAATCCCCAGAACGGAAGGCACAGAGTTATCTATTCTGATTAATTATGCATGTCTGTCCGTCTCCTATTGAAGAACATTCACCACTTCGTAGAAAATAGTAACGTAATTTATGATTTTGTTTACTTGGCTACCGATTTTCATTAAAATGCCTCGCAATTGTTTACTAGCTGATTTACTTCAATAATGTAAGTACTAAATGTATTAATTAACTCTACCGGAGACGATTTTGGAAACATCTATGCAAAAGATATATATTGAAATTTCTATAAATTATAGTATTATAATCAAATAGAGTTGAAACCGTTACAGCAAAAGAAGAAATTGCTCATAATGAGAGATTTCACATTTTGCAACAATGTTTAAAAAAGTCGTCTCCTGCACATGTGTCACTAGGCGTCCGTATATGGAATAAGTGAACCGAGTATATTTCGTCGGAAGACTGTTTCGCTCCACCGCTCCACCGCTCCACCTTTGTTTGCTACATTTTGTAGCAATTGTTGTACTTGTAAGCTATATAATTCGACGGGTTTCACCAGACATATATGCATTTATATGTCTCTTGGTTTTTATATAGTTGACACTGTTTATAATCTTTAATCAGTATTTTATGACTGACTGAAGAATGAATTGTGATTTAAATCTCCTTTTTCCGTCATATTGATATATATAAAGTATAAATATTTTTGTAAATGGAGTCGCCGCTTATGTGCAGCGACATCTCCTTTTCCTATAATGATTTCATAATTCGTTTGCTCCGAATTCAAAATAAATTAAACAAAAGAGCCGTAATGGCCCTGGATCGCTCACCTGAGTTATGTAATGTGATATGACGTGCCAACGACCAAGTATAATCACAATAAGTCACTTGTGGTCAGGTAAGCTAGTACTGGAATGTCCAACAGTTATTTCTTAATTATTGCTTAGTGATCAGATTTCTTTTGACTCGATATAACCCAATTTGAACCTAGCCTAAATGACATCATTACATGCATTCTGACAAAGTTTCAACATGTTCATGTCAAATAATCAGCATCTAGATTATTCACTATATTTTAAATAATGTTGGCCTAGTGACCTATTATTTCGACTGACATGACCCATATTTACACATAGCTTAAAATACCATCTGAACAAAACATCTGACTTAGTCTCATCACCCTAGAGTCAAAGTTGCGGCCCTCTAGGGTGCCAATCAGATTGTTGTTTAAATTTAGTCTGCTTGACTATTTATTGACCAAGCATGCCTATATTTAAGTTCAACCTATCTATCATTAAACAAACATTCTGAAAAAGTGCCATTGTTCTAGAGTCTTAAATGCAGTCTCCAGATCATTCACAAGTTTTCAAAAAATTCAGCTAGTGACCTAGATTTTGACCCATTATCAGCCGTATTCCACGTTGGCCCAGATATCACAAATACAATAATTCTGACAACTTTTCAACATGCTCAAATTAAAAATGTGGCTTCCAGAGTGTAAACAAGTCAAAAGGTGCCATTCCAATTGCTCACTGTTGTGTTTATTGTTTTAACTAATAAACTAACGTACGAAAGTGTATCCACTGCAAGCCACGCCTCTTAGCTAGTGTATCATATTTCTATATTACCCATGTATATCATGTTAATCTTTGAAGTATTAAAGATTATGCTAAGCTATACGGTTGTTCCTTCATTCTATATTATACACATTCACAACACTCACAACACATCAGGTGAGCTAAAAATAATGTATTGTGCGGAAAAGATACAATCTAAATTTAAAACTACGTTAATGTAAATAATGAAGTATGTGGTAAAGAAAATACATAAATTAAAATACTAAAATATCTGAGATTCGTTTGTTGTCCGAAAGTTTAACTGTTTTGGCATAATCTGTCAATTTCTTATATACATGTAGCCTATTTTGACCTATAAATGTGAACTTGACCTTTTGGCTTCATTATTTGTTCATGAACCAAAGACACTGTTTCATCGAGATGAACAAGGAGATGTACATTATCTAATATAAATAACCTGTATAAAAGTTTCAGCATGAAAAAACTAATTTATTCTGACTTTGACCTTGAATTTTGACCTTCACCTTTAATTTAAGAGCCAGGCTCTTACACCTGATATCGCACTTGAGGTGAGAAATTGTGAATTGTTATTTGAAAAAATATTGGTGCATGTAGATAACTAATCTTACTTGTATGAAAAGAAACAATTTGTCAAAAGTGTAAAATTACATTAATTGTAAATAATGAAGTAAGTGATAAACAAAATACATGAATTAAAATACTGAAATGTCTGATATTTGCTTGTTGTCCGAAAGTTAAACTCTTTAACCATAAACTGTCAATTTCCTATATATGCTATTTTGACCCTTTAAATATGACCTTGGCATCTGTCCTTGTTCATGAACCAAAGACATGGTGTCATCAAGATGAACAAGGAGATGAATATTATGTAATATAAATAATGTTTATGTAGCCAAACATACGGTCTCTAGAATGCTTACAAGTTTTCCTCAAATGTGACCTGGTGACCTAGATTTTGACCGAAGATGACATATATTCGAAATTAGGCTAGATATAACTAAGACAAATATTTTGATGACGTTTAAACTTGCTAAATATAAAATTATTGCATTCAGATTGTTAACAATATTTGCATTTAATTTGACCTTGTGACCTATTTTTTTACCCAACATGACTAAGTTTCGAACTTGGCTAAGATTTGATAAACCTTCATGAATATTGGATGTAAAATGTAGCCTGTGAGGCAAATGGTGACTATGCACATCGCACAATAGACTACGCAGTGCGACAGTCAAAAGGTGCCATTCCAATTGCTCACTGTTGTGTTTATTGTTTTAACTAATAAACTAACGTACGAAAGTGTATCCACTGCAAGCCACGCCTCTTAGCTAGTGTATCATATTTCTATATTACCCATGTATATCATGTTAATCTTTGAAGTATTAAAGATTATGCTAAGCTATACGGTTGTTCCTTCATTCTATATTATACACATTCACAACACTCACAACACATCAGGTGAGCTAAAAATAATGTATTGTGCGGAAAAGATACAATCTAAATTTAAAACTACGTTAATGTAAATAATGAAGTATGTGGTAAAGAAAATACATAAATTAAAATACTAAAATATCTGAGATTCGTTTGTTGTCCGAAAGTTTAACTGTTTTGGCATAATCTGTCAATTTCTTATATACATGTAGCCTATTTTGACCTATAAATGTGACCTTGACCTTTTGGCTTCATTATTTGTTCATGAACCAAAGACACTGTTTCATCGAGATGAACAAGGAGATGTACATTATCTAATATAAATAACCTGTATAAAAGTTTCAGCATGAAAAAACTAATTTATTCTGACTTTGACCTTGAATTTTGACCTTCATCTTTAATTTAAGAGCCAGGCTCTTACACCTGATATCGCACTTGAGGTGAGAAATTGTGAATTGTTATTTGAAAAAATATTGGTGCATGTAGATAACTAATCTTACTTGTATGAAAAGAAACAATTTGTCAAAATTGTAAAATTACATTAATTGTAAATAATGAAGTAAGTGATAAACAAAATACATGAATTAAATTACTGAAATGTCTGATATTTGCTTGTTGTCCGAAAGTTAAACTCTTTAACCATAAACTGTCAATTTCCTATATATGCTATTTTGACCCTTTAAATATGACCTTGGCATCTGTCCTTGTTCATGAACCAAAGACATGGTGTCATCAAGATGAACAAGGAGATGAATATTATGTAATATAAATAATGTATATAAAAGTTTCAGCATGGAAAAACTAAATTATTCCTTTATTCTGACTTTGACCTTGAATTGTGACCTTGACCTATAACTTAAGAGCCTGGTTCTTGCACCTGATATTGCACTATCTTTAGGTGATCAATTGTGAATTGTTATTTGAAAATGCATTGGTGCACGTAGATAACTAATCTGACTTTTATGAATTTGAGTACTATATTTTGTAACAGCTATTTTCTGCTATTAAATGTAGCGTTGTTTTGGTAACCTATGCTAGATTCTGCCATTATGCTCCTTTATCAAATCAAAATCATTATCTTAAGAATTCAAAAGGACATGTATTGATGAATGCACACAATAGTTCAACAAAAGCTTCCAAAAAATAGCTTAGATACATAACAATTGTCAGTCATTGCTTTTAAGAACAGGTGTTGTTGGTTACTGGTACATTCATCAAATGAGTATTCTTCTTCTTTGTATGTTTGATGAATATTTATACAGCTAAACAATCATAATATACCATTTAAGACACTTAAGTATGACAAATGCATCAAAAAAAGAATATGACAACAATTGAAAGTAAGTCAATTTCGTTGCCATAGAAAACCTGTATTGAACTGTCATAAAATAACGATATATTCTTCCAGCATGGATGAATAAGCTTGCCATTAGTTGTCAAAATACAGCAAAAACATAGCATAAAATGTTGACAGTTAACTCCATTTAATTGATACCGCTAGATGCTCCCAAAAAGAAACTTGGGACAAATATATATGTTAATATGAATCAAGGCAAAGCCTCTGACAGTTTAGGCAATGGCATTCAGTCTCAACAGATGTAATCCCCTTTTCGAAAAGCTATTAAAATATAAGTCGCGAGCTTCTTCCTGGCGACTAATAAAGTTTATTACAAAATATTCACTTTGAGCGTTATCTCCCTATGCCACTGATTTCAAAAAACGGCATCTGACGGTCGTCGACAGGCAGAGGTTCAGGTTCGGGGATGCCGATGATGTTGGAGATAACCGCGTCTCGCAGAGCCGACATGTTCCACAGCTGGGCATCAGATGCTGCCCCTGGGGCACCGACTTAGGCCCACATGAACCTGTAGTTCGCACCAACGAGGGCTAGGAGCACAATGGAGTGGTGCCCCTTGTAGTTGTAGAACTGGGACCCTCCGTGGGCAGGTCACCGGATGCGTATGTGCTTGCCATCCAAGTAACCTAGCAGTAACCTGGTGAAAGTCCCACCGGCTGCTGTAGCCTGCAGCAACCTCCTTCTAGCCTCAGCTGTCGTCGGGATGGTGACAAACTCTGCGCCATTTTTGTCCCAAATGGCCTGACAGACGGCGCGGACTATAAGTGAGATTGTGTTGTGTGCCACGTAGCACAGGTACATCATCGACTTGTAGCAGTCCCTCATGGCCAGATGCCTGAGTGTGATGGCAACCTTCAGTCCAACCTCCTGCGAGTCTCTATACCATGTGTTTTTCTTACGAAGTCTCGGTATGAGTCGTTCCACCACGTCTCGAAACATCTCGGGTGTGAGCCTGGAGAAGTTGCGGAACGTCACCAAATCCTCGTTTCTCAAGAGCATCACGAGGTTGCCATACGCTCACTGTTCCGGCCTGAGAGTTTTCCAACGGCGGACCCACCACCTCCTCTCCCGACGGCGTGTCATCCAGATGCGCAAGATATGTGCATAAATGAGTGTGAGGTTCAACAAGAGCAGTCTGCATTCATTATCCATGGCCGTTGAACTAGGAAGACCATCCAGTATATAGATCCAGAAAACGTTCCAGAATTCTATGTTAACGTATCTTTTTTGTTTTGCCAAAGTGGTAAAGATCGTCGCATGAGAAGGTAATGGAACGCAGGAGTCCGTAACAATCCGTATTTATCCGTATTAATTCGCAATTATTTGTATTCATCCCCATAAAAAGGTATATGTCAGTATTGGAACGCAAACTATCCGTATTGAAACGTTTCTGTAGGTAACAGTCCATACCAATACGCATAAGGAAATTAACCATAATTAACCGTAACGATCCGCATGAAACCATATTAATCCACAACTTGGGTTGGACCGCGGAATGATAGGTTTTGATTCGGGTTAGATACGGATTATATACGGATTAAATACGGATAAATACCTTCAGTTACGGATCATTACGGTTTTCTCGTCCGCGCCTGAATTTTGAAACTTTTCATAATTTGGACTCGGATCGTTTGGACACTGCGGATACGATACAGACAGTTACGGACTCTGCGGATGCGATACGGACCATTACGGATTGAACGGATAGATACGGACGAGCCATCCGTAGCATCCACAGAATCCGTGTTTGTGTGTCTGACTAGGGCATTAGTTTGAAAGTTCTTCTCCGGACAAGAAAACAGTAAGAAAGGGCACTAAACGTTATTCTCCGGATAAGAAAAAATTAAGAAAGGGCAATGACTCTGTTATTAGCTCTAATAGAGTTATAGTTCTTGTACACTGCATTGCCTTTCATTCTACTCAACCATTGTATGATTTTTTTTTTATTATATTCCATCTAGTAGTTTTCGAGTTATTCTCCAGACAAGAAAAAGTAACAAAGGTTTTTGCCGAACTATCTTGATATAAGACAAGCAGTTTAAAAAGTAAATTGTTATTTTACTTCTTTTCTGATGCCGTCTGGCAGCATTGATCTTAAACCAATCTGGGAAGGGCGACATAATACATTGTTAAGCAAATTAACTTGAAAGAAGACCCCCAATTACCTGCCTTGACTTGAATAATTATAAATAAAGGTTACATAAGAAAAATAAATGCAACAGTGTTATAAATTAAAATTATACTACAAACTCTCTCCTTTTCTCATGCCATCTGAGGATAATATTTTTCAACATGGTTTGAACACTTTTATAGAGAGTAACAAAAGGAACTTTCCTGCCAAATTATGCAAAAATAAGAGAATACCTTAACGTTGTGTCACTTTACTTCTTTTCTGATGGGGCAGTTTCCATAATTCAACATAGAATGTATTCCGTTGAACATTTTGAAAGAGAATTGGTGAAGTAGTTTAAAACCAGCTGTTTTTTAAAGAAATAGTTGCTGATGGATATTGTATAATGGATGGAGGGTTATCACAAAAGCTCACATTGAGCGTGTTGTGCTCAGATTTGCTAAAAACCAAATATAAATTAAAGTTAATTGATTATATTGTATGTATTCTCAGAATTCCTGGCTTGACCAGGTGTTTTACCAGATAAAACTATAACGTCTCAAAATGTAGCTACACACATTTAATTTACGACCAAGATTGTCTTCAAAGAAAGTCACAAATGGTAAATGTCTCATTTTCATTACCAAAAAAAGGGAATTCCTTATAAATCAGAGCTTGTGTTGGTTTAATTGTAGTTTAAAGTGCCTAACAAATGATGTTTTTCTAAATATTGAATTGTTATCTTCCAACATTGTTTTATTCTTATACGTGTTTAGACTTATGCAACCTTGTTCTCACCTATTTCCTATGTTAAACATAAGCATAGAAAGGTTTTAAATACGATAAGAAGGAAAAAAGCCATGTTTTTAAAGGATAGGAATAATTTTATCAATATTTAAAGAGGATCACCAAAGGAACAATAGGGCCAAATTATTTTCAATTCAGACCAGTGTTTTCATTAGTTTTGCCTTTCCATTGTAAAGAGGACAACCATTAAGGAACATTCTTAAGAAAGTTGAATGCAATGGACCAAGTAGTTTAGAAGGACATTGTTTAACCCTTTCCCAATTGTAGGTGACTTTTGAAATCAGTGGCAAAGGGAGATAACACTCAAAGTGAATATTTTGTAATAAACTTTATTAGTCGCCAGGCAGAAGCTCGCGACTTATATTTTAATAGCTTTTCGAAAAGGACATGGGAAGACGAGTTATTATTAGAAAAAACACAAATTTGAATGTCTTGAACATATTACAATTGCGTTTGTTTAAAAACACTAAGTTATAACACATCTAAAATGAAATAAATATTCCGATGTTTTAAGTATTTCCAGTTTCTTTATTTTTACTCGCATTTATGTTTGTTTTGTTGTTGTTATTATTTACGAAGACGAAACAGTCCCTATTAGACTTTCGGCAGACTGTTATGTGTCAATATCGAGATAAAAATCACGTCGAATTATCATTTTAATAGCAATTTTAACTTACTGAATGTTATTTTCATGTTCAAAGAGATGTCTTGATTTGTTAAGAATGCATTTAATAATGTTTATCCATGTATATCTAAAATACAAACTGTTTCTAAGCAAAAACTGTTGATCACGTGACTAGCGAATACCGACTGCGTAGATCAATCCCTTTTGCAGAGAGCCTTTCTTTACACTCACTTACAAATAGTTAACTATAGGCGATTTAAAATGTTTGTTTGGTTCGAAACAAATGAAGAAAAAAGAACAAACTGAGATAAAACTGGTTTTAATAGAAAAATGAATTTCAATGAACACTCTCTGCTTATAAAGATAGTGTAAAGAACGACAACTCTGCGTAGAAGAATTGTTCACGAATCGGGTCTTTCGTACAAAATTATTTCGTCTTTGACCATTTTAAATGTGTCATTAGATTCCCTACAGGCATTTTTTTCTTTGCGATCTGCATAGTGTTATGCATCATTGACACAAGGTCGCCTATCATAAATAATTTTAAAACATGAGTAGTTTGTAATTTTCATTATAAAAAAGGAAGGAAAGACTTACAAATAATTGTAGATTCAGTTTATGTTCGAAATAAAGTTTAAAATTATACAACAATTTCAATGAAATTTAACTGATAAACTGATATTATATTAGGGTGGTCTAATTTATAAATATTGGTCTACATTATAACATTTGCTAAAGTATGATATAATTAGGATGCCAAGCTTATATCATCTTGAGAAAAAGAGTTTTCTTCAGCGATTTAACCCTTTTCTCATTGTTTTAAAAGTAGATTGCTGCAAAGGTGTCCAATGTTGACTTCTTTAATAGGGGAAAGGTAAAATGACGTGCTATTGCATGCAAATCCTAAATTGTCTGTTTTGTGGTTTTATTGATAAATAATAAAATTCAAATATTCTGCCAAACACCTTGAAAAGTGTTTGTGGAATTCACAAATCTTATAATTATTCCTTAATGAAAGAAAGCACTGTATACATACTTAGACTTATGATTGGCAAGTTTACTCATTTCCATTACAGTTTATGATCAACAATTAGTTGGCTGTGTGTACGGTCAACCTACCTTAGAATGGAGATTGATCATAAACAATGAAAGGCTTGAACTATATATCAACGCAGGACATTCTCTTCGTTGACAAAAACATGCAAGTTGTTATACATTGTCACTTGACCCCACCCCTGAATTTCCAATATGCCCCTCAGTTGATAACTTTTTTTTCAACTACTATTATGTGAGTATTATGCATAACTGCAGTATGGATTTCCGGCGACATTGATGTGTTGCATCAACTTTCTCTTGTTCCATAGTTTAACTTAAATCGAAAGAGATCTATCCATATCTTGACCTAGCTGTTTTCAATGTTGTCTGTGGGAAATTATAAATGAGGAATGTCACTCGTTACATCACATGAATTGATGCAAACCAACAGGACGCTGGACATGGAGTGATCACAATAGTTCACATTGAGCATTTTGTGCTTAGATAAGCTAAAACTATTAAAAGGCCCCATTGGAAGAAAGTTTAGAAAAAGCTTTATAACCTAGTTTGAAGCAAACCACTTAATTTTGAACATATTGAGCAATTATTTCAACTCTTACCAATAATTTTTCTTTCATTTATAGAGATTTCCCATAGTTTTGCTTAGATATTTTCAAAATGTTGCATACTTGTTTTATGTGAGAAAGGGTTAAGGTTAATATTTTTATTTATACTGATATTCCAAACTCTTGCTTAATCATTAATTTAATTATACTGTGCATAGATAAAAATAACAACTTTGTAACAAAGAACAATAGGTGACTAGGGCAATCTGAATACACATTGTGGATACATAATATAAACAAATTGTTTATAACAACCAGATTACAGCATGCACAACTTGTTCCGAGGGGTCATGCAAAGTACAAAAGTGAGATTTTCAAAGAAATTGTCTCAATTATTTCGGCATTTTGACCGTCAGCCATCAGGCCTTTAATAAATATGACATTCTGATCATATCTATGATTGAAAAAATAAGGAAATATTGCAGATAAAGGATCATGAGGATGAATCATTAAGATCTCACTGAGATCTGTTTTTTGTTTCCTGGTTTTTCCTAATGGCTATGTCGCGTTGCCGCATGACGCATGCCGGACAAAGGGTGACCACAATATCTAACATTAAGCACATCATGCTCCGGTGAGCTAAAACCCCCAATAAAACACTCAGAAATTAGATGTTAAACAGCTTACCTTGAAGACTTTGCAGACTGTTTGACGAGTGACGTCACAGTGTCATGACCTGTCAAAAGAAACACCTTGTACTACATTTTCCAGTGAATTTGAAACTTGACAGTCGTGAGTTTTGAAAGGGCGTAGATCGACCTATCAGTTATAGTCACCATGCAGTAAGTGGAATATCACTACAGCCATGTTAAATGTAAAGACAATTTGAATAATGCACTGCCAAATAACATAACAAAGATAACGACCCTGCTCTTGTTGACCTGTCCTTGACAAATTCACTTCCAATATTGACGAGATTGTTGCCAACTGAACATTTCAACTGTTAACGTTTTAAATCAAAGCAACACTTTATGTAGTATGTACTTATAACAGAACTTTAAACTTACATCAAGTTGTATACTGCATACATCTGAAGAGAAACCTGTATTGAATGAAGATAATTTGCCCCTCATTGGTCACCATCAGCCATGTTGAATGAATGTTAGAATGGTTCATTTCATATTGCCAGGCGCATCTTAATTCTGATCAGGTGCTTTACCCCAAAACCTCTGCAACTTGAATCTGTGAAAAAGTTCAAAAACTTGTCTAGTTGCACACATAATACAATAAAAAATATTTACATCTTATTAGAAACTTACATGCACATTCCAGCTCGCAAAAAAATGATTTCAGGGGACTTGCATCTATAGATCATTGACATAGATTTTACATCTGCAAGAAACCTGTACTGAATGAAGATATTTTGCCGGGGTCAACATCAGCCATTTTGAATGAATTTTATAATAGTTTATTGCCAGACGCATCTAACTTCTGATCAGGGGGTGTGCCCCCGAATCCCTCAGATTTCAATCTGAAACCACAAGTTTAGTTGCACACATGGAAAAAAAAACATTATTCGAAACCAACATGTACATGTATTACGACTTGCAAAACCCTTGAATTCAGTGTACTTGCATACTTTTAACATATATCTATATGAATCCATACAATCTTGTAATTAAAGGTAGTCACATAGTTTAGTAAATTCTGATTGAGAAGGAATTAACACAATGGAAGAACAAAACCAATAGTAGATGTAGCAATGCCCTAAAAGGTTAAACAAAGTAACATGAATCACATTAGGCTTAGCAATAAACATAACATGTGCACACATTTGCCTTTAACATCGGACGACATAAACATTAAAACTGAGTGATCACAAATGTGCCATGATCAGCCGTTTTGAATGAATCATGTTAGCCCCAGCTTACGGGTGGCATGTTTTACCCCCATACTACTCCAACACTACATGTAATTGACACTGAAAAGTTGCATTTAAAGCTGTTTTCAGCTATAATTATCAATTTATCCGCTTTATTCATATACCTGCTTTCTTACTTAACGAAACACTCGATATTGCCTTTTAAAAGGACACGTACACTTTTTGCAATGAATAGGGTACAAATATTTAACACAATTTATTATAAGCAATCATTATATTTCTGCAGTGTTTGCTGAATTTATTACTTTTATAACCCAACATTATCAAATATAATAATAAAACACATCATGCTTTAATTCTTTATTTTTATTTTATCCATTTAGAATTTGAAAACATGTGTAATGACATTATGTTACATTGCATATATACAAAATCAAATCAAATAAACAAGGTGTTTAAAATTAGAACAACAGTATCTCAGAGATTACAAACAGACCTAACACTTTCCTGGAGTAGCACAAGCTCGAAGTGAATTTCAGCCAGTTGCTTGGGAAGATGGTTGTGTGGACTACTGGTGTGAGAAAACCAGGAAACACATGAGTAGATGAATTGGCCGCCGTGATATGACTGAGAAAATGTTAAAAACTGTGTTAAACCCCTATCAATCAATCAATATATCGAAGTGAATTCATGACTACCCAATAAATGTCTTCTCAAATTAACATTTATGTCTTTTACCTTCAAACTTTAAGGTATTTCTGTATTGTATTTTCTCTTGTGTCTCAATAAACTGACCTTTTTAATAATACATATTTAGGAACATATCATATTTATTGAATGTCTCCGGTATGTATTTTTCTATTTATAATAAATGACAGTGCCGACTAACTGCACATTCGAAATAATCACATTTACAAGGTCTTTCTATCCAGTGTGTTTTCTCCTCTATCTAGTTTAATGGCGTGCCTTTGTTGTTGTTGTTTGGCGTTGTTTACCCTCGCGCTCGGCATTAATGCCATTTGGCGAGCAGCTATCGTTATTAATGGCGTGCCTACTACCATTATCATATTTATAAGGTTTCTATCCAGCATGTGCTCTCCTCTGGCTAATTAATTGACCGTGCCGACTACCTGCATATCAACAATTATAATAGTTATATGGTCTCTCTATCCAGTATGTGAACTCATCTGTCTAACAAAATGGTTTTGCCGACTACCTGCATGTTCACAATTGTCATATATATATATGGGTCTCTATCCAGTATATGCTCTCCTATGGCTAATTAAACGACCCTGCTGACTACCTGCATGTCCACGATAGTCATATATTTAAGGTCTCTCTCCAGTATGTGCTCTCCTCTGTGTAATTAAATGACTGTCCCACTGCATGCATGTTCACAACTATACTATGTGTCTCTCCTGTATATGTTCTCCCCTGTCTATTTAAATTGCTGTGCCGACTATCTGCATATTCACAATAATCATATTTATAAGGTCTCTCTATCCAGTATGTGTACTTTTAAAAGAGTTAAACACATAGATAATACATAATACCATGACAATTAAACATACTTAACCCTTTCCCACATGCAACCTATGTGCAGCAGACGTCTTTGAAAACATACGGGAAAAAACATCAAAAATCACCATAGATGAGAGTATTTATTAAGTAGAGGTAAAAACACTGTGGTACAAGGAGAAATTGCTCATCATGAGCAATTTCTCCTTTTGTCACAATGTTTTTAAAAGTCGTCTGCTGCAGAGGCGTCAGAAAGCGTCTGTATGTGGGAACTATACATGAACGTTTGATATAATAAATTACATGTTCGTTAGACATACTAACATAACGTATCACAGCATAAGACAGCTACGGAGTTGCATATGCCGATTAGTGAGCAATAGGAAACTGTGTTCTTTATAAGGGTATGTATTCTTTGACGAATTATATTGTATTGATAACATATTTCAATGAAATAAAAGCAGGTATAACCTTATCTTTCAGGGAAAGAAACTCTACGTAGTCATGTCGATATGTAACGCCCTAGCTGTCTTATGTTGTGATCTGTTATTGTGTGTAAACTAACATGTCAATATGGCTAAATTTCATGTTATTTATTTGTCTAGCAATTGACATAAAACATGGCGAATAAACATAATAACAGTTCAGCAAGACATAATAACACGAAAATATATCAGAACATAAAACAGCTACGGTGTTCCTTATGCCGACTACTTAGGAGTATTTCCGAGCAAGAATGAGCAGTGGTCTTTATTTGTGTTTAATGTCAAAAGTCCTTTCGGCTTTTTGTCGTTTTCTCTAATTGGGTTTCTTACCTACAGAGTAAATTTTGTATTTGTTGCATGGACAAATTCTGAGCTTTCTTCAGGTATATGAGCTTTTAAATATTTAATAAAACTGTCATGTTTAGATTGAGATCTCTTATTAAACTAGATTTCTTTAGTAGTTAAATGTGATGTCAGTTTAGTATTTAACTTGTTATCACCTTGCCAAAACAAGGACCGTCTTAGATTGTATAATTTAATTTTCGTGACCATCTTTATCCTTTAAACATGTTTAGGGAGTCGGTGTTGTTTCCAGTCAGCACTCTGTTTTAGTCTATTGTTTATTGATTCTGCATTGTTATCAGTCCATAATTGTGAAACCTTTTTATCTTTCAAAGGTTGATACACTGAATATCTTAATTTATTCCTTAAGTATCTTTGATAATATGTTCTAAATTTTGCATATTTATCTAAATAAAAGTTCAACTCTTCTTCCCTTATTTCATAATCAAATTCATCTTTGCGGTAAACTTACCCTTCTGATTCTTTAAAAATGTTTGATTATTTATTTTTCGCAACACTCTACTCTTTGAAGATAGCGTCGTATGTTGTCTTTCAAATGCTTATTACATAGTAATTGGACAAGTTGTACCTTAAAAGTTTTAAAACATCTGAAAACAGTAACTTTGTATTCAAACATCCATTCACGTGTATGGTCAGTGGACCAACCTCCTGTGGGAAGACCTTCTTTGTTACCAAGATACTTAAATCTGACAAGATCTGACAAGATACAACCACGACGACTTAAAAAGAACCGTGTATCCCAGGGTAGAATTTATACAGGGAATTCCTCACAACCTAGAGGATGACGCTTATTTAAACCCCAATGTGACCAATCTTATTATTTTGGACGATCTCATGTCAACGACCAACAAAGACCCGAGGATTACGGACCTATTTACGGAGGGGTCACACCATAGAAATCTATCAATCATGGCACTGAATCAAAATCTATACTTTAGTAAAGATCAAACTCAGAGAAGAAATTGCCATTATTTAGTCTTATTCAAAAATCCAATCGACCAACAACCTGCAATGACCTTAGCGCGACAAATGTATCCTGGAAAGGCGGGTTATTTAATGAGTCGTTTTCAAGAAGCTACGAAACAACCGTACGGTTACCTTCTTGTCGATTTGAAACCAGAAACTCCAGAAGCTAATCGTTTAAAAGATCCGATTGACAATAATCCGTCTGAACCGTCCTATATTATAAGAGAAAAAATCTAAACTTTCCTATAAGGTAAACCCCGGTAGAGTACATAAAGAGTGATTCCAGCCTCGAGTCTAAAACCAGTCTAGACATGCCCGTGTGCGACGATTGCGGTATCGTGTTTGGTGACGTTCATTCTTTACAAAATCACGTCAAACGATGGTGTAATAAGCGTTCTGCCTCGGAAGATCACGCGGAAACGCCTCCATTAAAACGGTGGATATCCTATGACCAGAGCAAAGAAGATGTAGAAGATAAAGTCAGCGAAGAATACAAAGTGTTTGGAGTCATGTACCGTAAAGCTTCGAACAATAATGAAAAATCTTTGAGACAGAAAGTGGAAAAATATGAGCGAGATGGAATGTCCAATGACGAGACCAAGAAAAAGGCAGACTCAAAAATAGTAGCGGAAGATACAACACATGTCTTACGTATGTATAGACAACTGCTTCTCCATACATTCCAATTAGAACACGGAGTCATTCACCAACGTGTCATGGAAGATGTGCACGAACTCATGTCCGAGGGAATGATACTGGAACAGGCCATACAGTCGGCCGTTCAGAAACACTCTATTTGATAGAAGGTATAGTGAAATCAGAGAACGACGACGTTAGCGACGACGGTAGCGACGACAGTGATGATGAAGAAATGCTATAAGAGGAGGAAGTATGCAGATAATAGATAAGAATATTACTATCACTCGCTGTGTACATTACTACCGTCGACGATGGACAAAGTAGAAATGTGGACACGACATTTTCAGCAGATGGCTGAAGGGAAACTGAAACCTAATCATAAAGGACAATACGTGGTGGAAAAAATACAAATGGGTGGGGTGGTGAAAGAACCTATCATTAACTTTATGACACCCATGGCTCACGCTATCGAACTAGCCAAGTCAGAGGTAGCCAGAAAAAGACAACATATCAGGATTGAAAATGCGAGAAATGTGCATCGAATGCACGGACCACCGGGATTACGTGTCTAAATTAACGGAAAGAAAATGCCTGGGGGAGCCCTAAATTAACCACGTTTACAAGATAACGGAACGGTGGACAGTTATTCATAGACGTCATGGATGGAGTATGAGACGAATTGACAATCATTTTCATCCCGTAATGAATCGTGATTTATGAATAATGTGTTCAATAAATAGTGTTAGTTATTTTGATTCTACGAACTACAATACTTGATTATATAATAAAATTGTAGAAATTGTATTCATGTCTTTGTTTTTCTTTTACCCTTTGCGCTGCTTATTTAAAGTAAAATGTCATGAACACATTGATCGGATATCTTTCAAATTCGAATATACTCATATATCGATGAGAGCTTTCGAATGATATACAAATTGTAAACATCGGCTCAGAACTTAGGAAGATATGACCATTGTAATATATAATGACGTCACTTCCGGTTTACAGACAGACCAAACTTTCGGTTTGATCATCTCAATCGATAGAACATCCGAAATCCTTATCAAGGGGTCCAAACACGTCTACATTCGGACAAGAAATAAAGGAGATATCGGCATTTACGCACTGAGAAGACTTTTGACGCACTTTGAAACAAACAAATATATAAAAAATGACGACACTTCCGGTTTGATCATTTCAATTGATAGAAAATCAGAAATCCTTTTCAATGGGCCTAAACACGACTGCATTCGGACAAGAAATAAAGGAGATATCGGCATTTACGCATTAAGAAGACTTTTGACGCACTTTGAAACAAACAAACATTTAAAACGGCGATAACTAGAGATTTATTAGTCCTAGGATCATTCATTTTGGGGGTTTAAAAATCTCTCATATTACATAACTCGAAAACGGTAAACAATTATAGCGACAAACTTTGGTTTAAATGAAAGCTTTTTGGGTCTTCTATCATTCAGTAGCATAAAGAGAAAAAGTTAAAGCGTAAATAGTGATACAAATTAACAAAAACCGATTTGACGCTTTTAATGGGCTCCTTTTCCCTCTATATTTGAAATCTGATTAAATTGGTAAAGTCGTGTTTAACTACAGTGACACTTTTCAAGTGCAAATTAAAACATAATAATAACTTTCATCATGTAGGGTAAACTTTTGAACAGCAGTGTAAAGAGTTATTCTCAGACAAGTGTTAACGCGTTCGTTGCAGGTGTTCAGACGCAGACAGTATATCGCCTTTAAAGGGATTTAACTTTCAACATGTCAATGGGCTATTGTACACGTTTCCGGCATAAAATAAATAGACGCAGACAGTATGGCGCCTTTAAAGGAGATTATTTCCGACATGTCAATAGGCTATTGTAAACGTTTTCGGCCTTAAATCAACACACACATACAATTTCAATAGGCTATTGTAAACGTTTTCGGCCTTAAATCAACACACACATACAATTTCAATAGGCTATTGTTCGCACACCTGGTTATGAAATATCCGATTGTGAAATAACGAGTCTAAAAATCGATCGGGACATCTGTCATTTGAGATCTGGACGTTCTAGAGGTAAGACGTTAAATGTATTGCTTTACCATACATGTTTGACTGCGTGCTTCGGCTCGACTATACGACATACTAAAGGGATATATCGTGTCGCATGGATGTCTCGAATTTCGATGTTCCCGAAACAATGTAGCAAAGGTTAGGTTGAATTTCCCGCCATTATATTCGAGGGTTCCAACAACATACCCGCTAGAATCTATTGGTAGAAGGCTAGAGACATATCGTTGGTGGTCTCGCCCGAAGGGTGCTGCTGAAACAATTGCTCCATTGTTAAAGCTTTCTTAAAATAGATATATGATGTCATTCTAAATATAGACCAATGATTGAAAAAAGGCCGCCACGCATGCGCAGTCATTGTATATAAATAACTAGGTCAACACAATGGCGTCCTCTCTCGTATCAATCCTTATATGCAAATGAGATACTATAAATAGTAACTAGATCAACATAATGGCCGCCGATTACATCATCTTTGTTTACAACCAAACCGCCATACATACTTCTTCTTTGAAACCTACAGACAAAATGATTGGAAAAGTTTCATTCATTTATAAAATGAAAATGTTATTATTGAAAATCGTTCAACCCTTTCCCTAATACATCAAATCTACAACAGATGACTTTGAACACATATAAGTAAAATATTAAAAGTCTCTATCGTATGATAGTACTATTATTGAATAGAGATAAAAACGTCATTCACCCGTGCCAATAATGCTTTCAAAAACCGTCTGCTACTTCATAAATAAATGTTGTATGATGAGGCGTCTTAAATTGTCTGTACGTATGTGGGAAAGTGTTAAAATGTTGTGACAAGAGAAGTTGTTCATTCACCATTCCCATAATGCTTTCAAAAACCGTCTGCTACATCATAAATAAATGTGGTATCAAGAAATATCACAAATCTATCAGTTAAAGATACGCGTACATGACACGCACAGTACATTCAATGCGTTAAATCAAGCAAGATGGCGGCAGATCGGTTGTTTTTGTAATGATTACAGTAAATTTACACACATTGAATGTCTGTTAATGCAATATCGAGTGCTTTATGAAATAATATAATAGGTGTATAAATAAAGATCAGCTTCAGATAACGTCACTGAAATAACTTTTCCGAAATATAGAAAACAAGTCAATAATAGACCGGGTACACAGGCAATTCAATTTATCGCATAACATTCACTGTGTACTTGAATAATTTGCCAATAAATTGATAATTTTAGCTGAAAACACCTTTATATGCTATAGTTTAGTAAACGTATTTGTTATAACAACTTTTCAATGTCAATTACATGTAGTGTGGGGTAAATCATACTGCCGCAGCTGACCTGACGGTCGTTATCAGTCCATTGAAAAGATTTCTAAATATAGGTATGATGGGGTTTTCCATAATTATGTGTAAACAACCCGGGTGGCGAAAGAAACTCGCATCAGATCTACCAGGCCGATATAAATATGATCAATCAATCATTATACACATTTACAATACATTTAAACTCAATGTCATATATTCAATGCTATGCATCCTGGTGATGATATACATTTATTTCTACGCTAACAAAGTTTCTTTAAAGGACTATTTTTTGGGTAGATCAGCATTACCGCGGATGTATTTGGGGGTATATTGACCTATATATATTGCAAGTTGTGGTGCAATTTCAATAAAGCAGACGAAGATGAATCGTATAGACGCGACATTTAAGCTAAAAGAAATTGTTAAGACGAAGGAGAATGGTGGAGGAGAAGGAGAAGCCCATGGCGGATTTTCGGGAAAGAAAGCACATGGAATAAGGTCAACTAGTTTTTCAATTTTGACAATTTTAACTTGTATACTCCACCCACACTCATTTCCTAATTTTCACACATACATTTTGTAGTTTCTATACTCGGAATATGTGCATAGAAATACCAAAATCACCCGATATCCATTATGTACACGTGTCACTATTGTCTGATATCTAAATATTTATTTATTAGCTTGACAATAGGTCTATTAGTGCACAAACCGGGGTCGGAGAACTGGGAAAGGTAATTGAAGGGAAGTATAAGCCTAAAGGGCTTAAAAAGTTTCCCAGAAGACAAAAAGTAGACAAAGGCTAATGCTTATGACCACAAACTAAGGAGACCCGTAGATCACAGGCTCATGATGTGTTATAGCCCCACAGAGTTTATACCATACTCTTTATATATGGTATATACTCTATGGGAGTATAATACAGCACGAACCTGTGATCCCGTGGGTCAGGTATTTTGACCCATTCCCAATGGCAAAAGTCTTTAAAATCATGCAGAAGTCCTAAATTAGTCATGTTATTCCTTAGTCCTTCAAAGAAAGACATCGCATATGCTAATGTTTAGCTCGACTATTCGAAGTATGATAGCTATACTACTCACCCTGGCTTCGGCGTCCACGTCACACCTTGGTTAAGGTTTTGCATGCATGTACTTAAATACTACATGTATTGCATTGAAACTTTATACAACCCTACATAACTATCACACCTATGTAGACAATCAAGTTAGATAACTATATCCTGCATATTATGCAAGTAATGGCCCTTTTTTATTTAGAAAATACTGGTTAAAGTTTTGCGTGCAACAAGATTAAGAGTCCATAAGTCAGTATTTACTTTAAACATTGCATTGAAACTTTATACAACCCTACCAAACTATCACACCTATGCAAATTATAAAGTTAGATAAATCTATCCTGCATATTATGCAAGTTATGACCTTTTTTACTTAGAAATTCTGGTTAAAGTTTTGCGTGAAACGACATTAAGAGTCCATACCTCAATACTTAATTGATGCATTGCATTGAAACTTTAAACAACCCTACCCAACTATCAAACCTATGTAGATTATAAAGTTAGATAACTCTATTCTGCATTTACTGCAAGTTTTTTACTTAGAAATTCTGGTTTAAGTTGTGTGTGCAACGACATTAAGTGTCCACATCCTACTGTAGTAACTACTTGATGCATTGCATTGCAACTTTATACAACCCTTCCCAACCATCTCACCTATATAAACAATTAAGTTTGATAACTCTTCACAGCAAATAATGCAAATTATGGCACTTTTTTTACTTTAAAATTCTGGTTAAAGTTTTGCATTCAATGTACTTTCATGTATATATCCCAGTAACAACTAATTATATTGGCTTGAAAATTCATTCATGTTTTCAGGGGTGTCAGACAGTCAAGTTAGATAACTCTAGTATGAATTTAGTAAAAATGATGGCCCTTGTTTGACTTTGAAAATTTGGTTAAAGTTTTTCATGTTTTACTATCATGCAAATATCACAGTAACCACTCAGGGATTGATTTAAAACTTCAATATAGTCTTTAAAGGTATCAAACAAACAGGTTAGGTAACTCCTGACTGAATTTATTATAAAGTATGGCCCTTGTTGAAGTTAGAAATTTGGGTTAAAGTTTTGCATGCAAGGTCTTTTCTCACAAACAGTAGATGCTATTCAAACAAGACTTATCCATCTTGATTTATAGTTATATACTATCAAGCCAATATCTCAGTAACAACTGTAGACTATAGTACCAAATGGCCAAATAGTCGAGCATGCTGTATTGCGGACAGCTCTTGTTATATGAAATATTGCCAGTTATTTGTATCTATAGGATGGAACAATCGAATACAGGTGTTCTTACGGTTTATTTTCTGCAATGTGAAATATGTTAATTGTGACTGACAGGAATTAGGCAAGTATCAAACCAATGGTTAGAAATAACAGTTGACTGCATGCTTTAGTTCATATCCAAAGGTTTAGTCATGTTCTCAAAGTTAACTTGAATTGCAGCAATTTGCTTAATTATCAAAAGTATGAATTTCACAGAAAGCTGTTGTTTCCCTGTCAAATATATCACGCCAACGTTATTTCAAAATCCGATCGAAGGATTCTGGTTCTTCCGTAATATGATCATTTTAAGCACACATCAAGTAATTTACTTTAGACACAGATGAATATTAAATATATGTTATACATGCAAGTCATATAACTATTTTGTCAAAGATCAACATAGATATGAAAGGTGTCTTATTCCATACGCAAGCACTGCAGAATCAGACTAGTCTGCAAAAAGTCTCACCACAACCTACACCATTTGTCTATATACGAAACATTTCATTAGTTGCAGAAATAGACCAAACTGGAAGTGTAGCCCAGAATACTATAGTTTATTATGCCAAAATATGTCCTCATTTGCAGCTGATTTTGCTCATATGTACATATAGTATTATAACAATATCTGGAAACATACTAGCAATGTATATTCATTTCCAATATGTTTGCTTAAGATCTCATGTTTTAGCTCACCTAAGCACGAAGTGAGATGCCAAAAGTTTAAAAATCTTCTTGTCCAAGAGTATTGGTCCGATTTGAAAATTATTTTTAACAAATGTTCCTTGGGGCATCCTCTACCAAGATTGTTCAACTATTTCCAATCCGTTGAAAAACATGGGTGCCAGGGGGAGGCGCTTGTTTTAAACTTTAAAAATCTTCTTGTTCAAAAGTACTGGCCTGATTTAAAGATATTTTAGTTCAAATGTTCATTGGGTGACCCTCCACCAAGATTGTTGAAACTATCCCGATCCTGTTGGGGGCGGGGCTTGTTTACCTAATATGTAATATATAGTGAAAACTCAAAAATCTTCTTGTCTAAATCAGAAAGACCTAGAGCTTCGATATTTGGTGTGTAGCAATGTCTAGTAGTCCTCTACAAAGCTTGTTCAAAGTATGACCCTTGGGTCAAAATTGGCCCTGCCCCAGGGGTCACCTGTTTTACATAGAGATAGATATATAGCATTTTTTTTTGAAAATCTTCTTGTCTGAAACTGGAAGGCCTAGAGCTAAGATATTTAGTGTGAAGCATTATCTAGTAATCCTCTACAAATTATACCCCTTGCGTCAAAATTGGCTTCCGCCTGGGGTTCAATTGTTATCCATAGATATATATAGGGAAAACTTTGAAAATCTTCTTGTCTGAAACTGAAAGGAGTTTCGATATGTAATGTGTATCATTGTCGATTGGTCCTCTACAAAGATTGTTCAAATCATGCCATCAATATTGGCCCCGCCCAAGGGTCACCTGGTTAACATAGAACTATATAGGGAAAAACTTTGAAAAAACTTTGAAAATCTTCTTGTCTAATACCAAAAGGTCTAGAGCTTAGATATTTGGTGTCTAGCATTGTCTGTAAGTCCTTAACAAAGAGTGTTCAAATTATGCCCATGGGTTCAAAATTGGTCCCACCCCGGAATCACCTGTATTACATAGAGATATATAGGGAAAATCTTCTTGTCTGAAACCAAAAGGCCTAGAGCTAAGATATTTAGTGTGAAGCATTATCTAGTTGTCCTCTACCAAGGTAATTCAAATTATACTCCTGGTCCTGGGGTCAAAATTGCTTGGCCCCCGCCATGGGGGTCACCTGTTTAACATAGAGATATATAGGGAAAAAACTTATAAATATTCTTGTTAAATACTAACTTGTACATACAAATTTCTTAGGTGACCTTCTTAGTCATATAAATCTGACAAAAGACAGGCAACATAGGGTGTGGGTTTTTTGCTCTGTGGGAGCCTCCTCTTGGGCCAATTTTAAAGATGTCAAGCCGGAGTAGAAACTATGTCTAGACTAAGATCAACATTATTGTTACTTATCCCTTTACCACCTGTAGATGCATTTTCAGACATCTGCAGCAGACAGCATTTGAAAATATTGTGGCAAAAGGAGAAAACGCTCATGATGAACAATTTCTCTTTTTGTCACAACTTTTTTCAACTGTATTCAAATTAAAAAGTTATATATACTTTAATTAATTGGGAGTTTCCTAATAACTGCCAAGATGACTTGAAAATCATCTCCCGCAGATTTATTGTACGTGGGAAACAGTTAATTTCAAATACATGTACATGAATAAGAAACACATAGACAATATTTAATTTAAATGATCATGAATGATCATGATTGTTAAATTTGTAAATATGAGCATTTTTATTATTTCAGGCTTGATGAACCAAAAATGGACCAATACTCACTTATGAGTTCAAAATATAATTCTGTCATGGATTTGGGTGCCAGGCCTAAAACTACTCTGTCCAATCAAGAGAAGCGGACGCACTACCATCGCAGACGCGACATGATAGCCCAAGGTCTGTAACGTTATCCTTCTATCTTTAGTTCTTTTCGTATGACTTTTAGTACTTCGCGATGCGTTGTAAAACTATTTAATAATACAGTTCAACAAGTCTATGTGACTAACATACTATTTAATATTTACTTCTCACACATAATACGAAACTGACACAATCGAACATCCAACAACATCAATAGTCATTTTAGTCGCGCCTCCTTTTTTTAAATGTTCCATTAGCCCAAAGTGGCAATAATCTCTGTGCGACATCATTTCTTATACCATATCTTCCCCCTATGGTCCCCGCAGAGAGGACCCATCTGGATATATCTCTCTACTCTTGGCCCTCATTCTCGGCAGCACCTCTACATGATGTAGTTCTAACGCCCGCTCCCTCCTCTCTTTCTCTATCTCCTGCCTTCTCTCTCAGAAGCGGCTCTGGGCCATCTTATAATACTTATATTCATAACTTTCTTTATTGACCTAGCTTCATATTGGAGAGGTCAACATTGACTCCTCCCAAGACAGAACTATGACCAATATTAATAAGGAAACCATCGAGCATTTCCTATCTTCCAATATAATTTATTCATTAATTCATCGTAGTTCGAGCCGTAACGTTACAAATCTTTCAACTTATTGAAATCATGCCCAATGTCTACTTCCTAAAGACCTAACAAGTACTTGCTACATTTGTGTGGGAAAATCTCAAAGGCAGAGTCCGCTCATCACTGGATTTGAACTTGATATCTTTGTTACAAGAGACCGAAGCTGTACAACTTCACCACTGTTTTCCACATATGAATGTTTAGTTCTTTAATCCTTTCCCACAAAAAGCAAATCAGCAGTAGACGACTTTGAATGCAGTTGCATGTGGGAAAGGGTAAAGTACTTTGATTCTATTCATTTTCTTTTCTTATCTGTTAAGATGGCAGTGATAGAATGGCTGACCTTTTCATAGATACAGAGGAGAAAGAGAAAAGACCCAAAGAGGCCATTAATATGGGGAACACAGACCCCCTCCCGGTACATATATCCAAAACGACTCGGATAGAAACAGTCACCAAGGCAACTACATGTGTAGCACAACCTGCGGCTACTACAACAACAGAGGTCAACGACAAACATGTTGGAAGTGAAGATAGACTTGAAGGTTTGATGATATTTTTATATTTAGCTCATTAACTCTATCAAACAAGTAGATGCATTTTAAACTGTCTGCAGAAGAAGACTTATAATCATGGTAGCAAAAAGATGAAATTGCTCAGAATGAGAAAATTCTCCTTTTTTGGCTCAATGCTTGCACCTCTAATCCAAAATATCATATCATCCATTTCAGAGATTATATATTTTTGCCATAACTTTTTCAAATAATTTGTCATTGATTTCGTTTCAACAAAGCAGTTCCAATGAATCTCAACAACAAAAATGTTTATGCAAAAAAAAAATTGTGGCATTCCCTTGTCTTTAAGACTTCCTGGTCTGGTGATCTACTGAATCTATTGTAATCACTCTGCATCAGCCATCCTATGTCGTAAAAGTCTTTAACTCTGAAACTGCTTGTGTGCTAGCAAAATAGTTTCACATGAGTATTCCATAATTAGCTCTCATCAAAAATAATTCAAAGAAAGTTTGCCAAAATTTAAAATTATATTGCACAAATTGGGTATGACTACCAAGAGTGTTCAAATTATTCTGCTCCATTGAAAAACATTGCTGCCAAGGGGCAAAGCTTGTTTTCCTTATATGTGTATAGTTAAGACATGTTACTTGTACACTTGTCCTTAAGTACAATTTAGAAAGTCCAAGATATTGATTATAAAGTTTTGGGTATTGTTTCAAATGCTATGTCTGTTATTCCAGAAATTTCACATGATCTGTATGATAGCAACAATTCAACTTTCACACAGACAGCTCAGTCTGAGAGGACCTCAAATATGGACATTGCTTCAAATATAACCAAAGGTGCTACTGGAGGTCAAATATATCAGGAGGAACAGGCAATTGGGACAAGTTCAAATTCATCAGGATCAAGCACATCTCTTCAATCAGAGTTACCAAATCCATACGATAAAGATATCAGAGAAAAGATGAATAAAGAAGCAGTAAGTAAATTTGAGCTAGAATATAGTCAACAAATCACAAGGAGTTTATCTAAAAAACTTAACCTTCAAAGAACTGAAAAGAAAAAAGTAATTTTCTTTGTAAAATTAACCATTTTTCACATGTAGACCACTTTTGAAAACATTGTGGCAAAAGAACAGATTGCTCATGATGAGCACTTTCTCTTTTTACGTCAATGTTTGGAACTCTTATTCAATAGTTATGCTTTCATATTAAGAGAATTTCCATAGACGTTTTCTTAGTTGTATTCTGAAAGAGAATGTGGGAAAGGGTTAATATTAAATGTTTTCTGTGCGTCATTATGGATTTGATAAAATCATTACTTAACCCTCTAACTCTATGTTGTGGTAACTCAAAAGAATCATTTTAATAAGACAATTCCTTTGAGAATCCACATCATAGGGTTTGATTAGGTAATAAAAGAGATATTGGTGGGAAAAGAGCTGTATCCCCCTCCATATCTTGACCTCTGATAGGGTTTATTTAATGATTTGAGCTACATCACACGAAATCTAATTTGGGTCCGAAACTATACAACTTTGAAGCGTTTGATGTGCTCAGACCTTGACTTGATGCTCCAAAAAAGATTTCTGATTGAACTTTTTGATTCTCACCAAGCATATGAAGAATCAGCACTGAGTAAACTTTTTTAACTTCAGATCAATGACAACCAAAATTGAATAACATGATAGTATTGTTGCGATTTGTGCCTTTGTCATAACTGTTTTACAATGGCTTCCGTGATGCTTCTGCGACTAGATTTCAAACATAAAAGATTTGGGTCTCTTATGATGATTTGCATCAGCTGTATAACCATTTAGGTCTTAGAAAGAGATGACCTTTCATTAAACAAATTGAGATTGAGAAAATATTTTAGTTATGCAAATAACTTGTGATATTACTGCAGCACATGGCATTGAAAGCTTTAAGAGAAGACAAAAAAAATGCAGAGCCTTTCCAGTCACATTTTTTGTCTATAAAATTTTCCAAACATGGTTAAACATATTTTTGAGAGATTTCTTCTATTTACTTAACGGTTTTAAAAGTTGTCTGTTACACTGAAATGGTAAATGCTTATTCCTACAGATGATGGAGAAGTTACCAGAGAGAGAACAAGATGCATTAACCCTTCCAATGAAAGCTACTCTTGCTGAAAAAGCTACAGGTAAAGTTTTTGTAAATGTTTGTTTTGATGCATCTACTCTGAGGCATTGATACATGGGTGTATCACTCTTATAACCCAATCAAACCCAATGTTGTTTTACTCAAAAGAATTGTATTAATTGTACAATAATCTGAGTACCTACAAGATAAGGTTTGATGTTCTTAGAAAATAAAATACACACCTTGTCTAAAGCTTGGTCTGCTTCAACCTAGTGTGGGGGATTTGTGACTGGGTGTCATGGATTCAATTCCAATGTGCGGTTGATAAAGTGGAGTTGGTTTTTTAGCTCACCTGAGCACAAAGTGCTAGGGATGAGCTATTGTGACAACTCACTGTCCGTCATGCATCTGTCCACAATTTCTTTAAACAACATCTTCTCTGAAATCACTGGGCCAATTTGCTAGAAATGTCTCAAGAATGCTTGTTAGGAAGTGCTCTTTCAAAATTGTTCAAAGAAATTATTTCGATGTAGAATTTGCAGCGGCATCAGAAAGAGGGAAAAGTGCCCAAATGTTCTTGTTCAAAAGTACTGGCCCGATTAGGAAATAACGTAGCAAAAATGTTCCTTGGTAAACCCTCTACCAAGACAGTTCAAATCATTCTGTTCCGTTGAAAAATATGTCTACAAGGGGATGGAGCTTCCTTTCCATATATGTGTATTGAATAAAACCATAAAAATTTCTTTTCCAAAAGTACTGGCCTGATTGGAACATGTTTTGGCACAAATATTTCTTTCATGACCCTCTACCAAGTTTGTTGAAAGTACTCGGATCCATTAAAATACATGTATGCCAGTGGTTAGTCTTGTTTTTCCTTTAAAGCTAACCCGAGCCTGAATTGCAGAGTGAGCTATTTTGATCACTCTTCGTCCGTTGTCGTTTTCCATCTGTTCACATTTTCCAACAGAGAAACTCTCCTCGTAAATCAATAGACCGATTTGAAAATAATTTCACAGGAATGTTCCTTGGGTGGTCTTCTTTCAAATTTGTTCAAAAAATCAATTGTATGTAGAAGAAAAATGCCATAAATCTTCTGGTCCAAAAGTACTGGCCAAATTAGAAAATTATTTTGCTCAGACCCTCTTCCGAGATATTTTAAATAATTCTGACCTGTTAAAAAACATGGCCGCCAGGGGTGGGGCTTGTTTTCCTTATATGTATATATATAGTGAAACTTTAAAATATCTTCTTGTACAAAAGAACTGGTCTGACTTGAAAATAACTTGATACAAATGTTCCGTTTGTGAACCTCTACCAAGAGTGTTCAAACATTGAAAAAAGTGCTCAAGGTGAGTTATTGTAATCGTCCGGTGTGCGTCTGTCAACATCGTCTCCTCAGTAACCAGTGGGTCAATTTGGGTGAAACTTCACAGAAAGCACCCTCTCAATGACCTAACTAGAATTCCTTCAAATAGTTGGGATCCATGCATAATTCTGGTGTCCATGGCAACCAAACGAAAAAAACTTTAAAATTCTTCTGTTCCCAAACTGGTTAGCTGATTTTATAGAAATGTTCCTTGGATGACCCTCTATCAGATCTTTCAGGCCTTGTTGATTGGTCAAAAGACAGGGGATGGGGCTGTTTTGCCTCATATGGCTATTGTGGAAACTTAAAAATCTTCTCCTCAGAAAGTGTAAGGCTGATTTTCTTTTAATTTTGTAGAAACTTTCCTTTCGGTGACCCTCTATCAGATTCCTTCAAGCCATTTTGATTGGTAAAAAAACGCCAGGGGGCAGGGGCTATTTTGCTTGATATGCATATAATTAAAACTTTTAAAGAATCTTCTCCTACGAAAGTGTATGGCTGATTTTTAAATAATTTTGTAGAAATGTTTCTTGGGTGACCCTCTTTTAGATTCCTTCAAGCCATGTTGATTCATCAAAAATCATGGCCACTAGGGGGCAGGGCCGTTTTGCCTTATATGGCTATAGTGAAAGCTTGACAAATCTTCTCCTCCCAAAGTGTCTGGCAGATTTTTGAATAAATTTGTAGAAATGTTCCTTGGATGACCCTCTTCGAGATTCCTTCCAACTATATTAATTGGTAGCATAATGTGGAATTTTGGACAATTTCCATTTTCTGCGTGATATTTTAACCAAATAACAGGTGTACGAAAGGGGAGTTGCTTATTCCTTTTATCTATGTTCCTAGGTTTTGCGGCTTGAGTCTGGCTAGTTTTGTGCGATTGCTCATAATACAGGTCTCCGAAAGATAATAAAAGAAACACAACTTTTTTAGGTTTTACTGTGTCGCCTGTTTAACCCTTTCCAACATACAACAAATCTGCAGCAGACGATTTTCAAAACTTAGTGTCAAAAACATTAAAAATCTCAATAAATGAGAGTAACTATTAAATAGAGTTGAAAATTGTGTGGCAAAAGGAGAAATTGCTCGTTTGCTGCAGATGCGTCAAAATGCGTCTTCATGTTTATGAATGTTTTGGGCCATTAAACAATCAAAGAAAGGTTTGAATAGCTTGAAACATCATTCTTTATGAAAAGAATGTAATGGTACCTATTACCTAATGGCTGAATACCCCTAAAGTCCACTCCAGGCAACCAGTTTCATAATTGTTCAAGCAATTTGACTGTATCCCACCCCTTATTGAACCCAGAATGCTTCAATCTTTGCAGCTGACACAAAAATGACTTATTTTTTGTACAGCCGAAAGATCTTGAGGTCACAATACACCTAAAAATACTTCTTTGTTTCCATGTAAATCAGCCATTTTAAACCCTCAATTGTCTCACTTTATAAGTGTTTCTCATGTAGAACACCCTTAACCATTGAACATAGTTACCTTTTAGCTTTGATATAATCCAAAGAAAATGCAGGGGGTCATGTATTCTGCAAGAAAGAACTCACTAGGCGAGAATGGTTACTTCCATTTTGGATGAAAGCTGGCTGGGATGAAATTGGTTTTTCTCATTCTCTACTATCACTTTTAAGCAAGGTCAAAATACATATTAAAAAGAGCTGATCGAATTATCTTAGACAGACACTAAGAGTATGGCACACTAAGTGAACTAAATGTTTAAAGTATCATCATTAAATTATATACAAGAAGGCTATACTTCTTTACAAATCCTTTAATATTGATTTCCCTGAATTATGCATGTATGTCTAATCTCTTCACAGAAACAACACACACACACACACACATACACACACCTGAGATTAAGCACCCAGCATTGAGCACCCTCTTTGGATATCTAAGCAGAGAATTTTTAGCTCACCAATGCACACCTCCCCTTGGGTCTTTATTATTTTACATAGACTCATATAGAGAAAAAACTTAAAAAATATTCTTGTCTAAAAGTAGAGGCCCCAGGCCTAGTAGACCTCTACCAAGATTGTTCAAATTATAGCCCTGGGGTAAAATAACACCTCCCCTGGGGTCTATTATTTTACATAGACTCATATAGAGAAAAAACTTAAAAAATCTTCTTGTCTAAAAGTAGAGGCCCCAGGCCTTTGATATTTGGTATGTAGCATCATCTAGTAGACCTGTACCAAGATTGTTCAAATTATAGCCCTGGGGTAAAAAAATGACCCCTCCCCAGGGGTCACTTGTTTTACATAGACTCATATAGGGAAAAGACTTTGAAAATCTTCTTGTCTATAAGATATTTGGTATGTAGCATCATCTAGTGGACCTCTACCAAGATTGTTCAAATTATAGCCCTGGGGTCACTTGTTTTTCATAGACTCATATAGGGGAAAGAACACTGAAAACATTTTAAGTTTGATTAAATCAGGTGAGCGATATAGGACCATCATGGTCCTCTTGTTTATAGAATATCTTTGACCTACTCGGGACCCAAATTACGGAACCTGCTTACACTTAATGTTAGGAACTGTGAATTTTGTAAGGCTTTTTAATCAACATATCTGACATTGTGGCATTCTGTTGGAAATAAATTTCTTATATCATTCTTTTCAGAAGATATCGATCTGGTACTGGTGTATCAGACATTTGAAGTGTTGAAAGAAGATTGTTACAAGGAACTCCAAGAGAGGAACAAAACAGATAAAAGCATAAATCAAGTGTTGTCTGTTATTATTTTGTTTATTGAGGAACTAGAAGGTCTGATTATGAATAATATAATACCTACTGATCGAAGGAAAATATTTTTTAACGAAAAAAGAAGTGGCTCTATAGATGGTTGTACACTTCATGAAAAGAATGAATGTCATGGTGAAATCAATCTTATATATTTTGAAGAAGATATACCAGCACTAATGGCGGAATTTTGCAGGAATGGCAAGAAAAACCCTATTATTTTTATATATTCGCATTATATTCCCTGTGCCGGGTTACCCATAGAATATAACTGTGCAGAGGAGATAGCAAAGGTATCAATTGTTTACGAAAATAAATGCACGATTGTGGTAGGATATTCCAACACCTTCGAACGTACTGACAAAAAGCAAGCACTAAATTTCCTTTCAAACAGTGTGATCAGCAGTGTACTTGAATTTAAGCCAAATGGGTTTGAATGGATGTTTCCAAAACAGCTAAAAAAAAATAAAACCGTATCTTTTTCAAAAACAACTCTTTAGTCTAATGTGTTCCTGTGATGAGGAATCCTATGATAAGGAAGCTCAGGAAAATATTGCCTTTGAAGTCAACAAGCTTGTGCATCAATATACTTCCCAGCAGAATAATCAATTTTCTGGTGATATTTCAAAACTCGGACTCAACTGGATCGGTCAGTTCCTCTATAAAAAAAAATACACACCTCATAACCAATCGTTGAAATTGAAAATGATGATACGGTTAATAGATTTGATGGAACAAGATAGACAAAATAGACCTTTGCAATTCGGAATGCCAAAAACTGGGTCACTTACAGACAGTGAGTGGCACCCAATAAAAGGCTTACTGAAAACAAAATGGTGCGACTTAAAGCTATACCCAAATCATGTCGATCCACCAAACATAGTCATTTTTTCAATAAAGGAAAAGAAATTTGATCCCTTTAGAATAAAGAAAGAAAATGATCAATTTGGTATTTTCAAACAACAAGTCGCAATACTTTATGATGAAAGGCAAAATGCGAAAGCTAAAATGAAGAAAGTAAAAGCTTACTCCGGGACAACGACAGGAATGAGATAATGCAATTGATTTTTTGGCAAAAATGTCCCGGATCATTCTGGTAGTCCTGCTATTGTTCACTGGGAGATACCGAGACCATAGCAGACATTGAGAATGGGGTAAATTGGGATGAACTACACCAAAATCATTGTTTAGGATCCATCGATAACCTTTAAACATACCTTTCTCTTCTCTTCTCATCACTTATTCACCTTAGCTGTAAATGAAATATTGTTAACAAAACTGACTTAAACGCAGCCGGGTGTTTATATTGTTTGATGTTTGTATTTGTATATAACACATGTCACTATAATAAAACAAAAATACTTACTTCGTCTGCTGTAGAAGTATCAACAATCGAATGTTCGGTGATAGATTGTATTATATAGTTATTTTGACTGCATCAATTTTCGCTTGTCAGCACTTAAAAGTTATATGAGTAGCTGTTATGCATAAGGTTTTAAATAAAAGATATCTCTCTCAATAAATCACACGTATTGACTTATTTATTTAATAGAATTGAAAATATGTCAACCGGCATATACTCAGTTGCAAAAGTAAGACCATGTCTATGTTTTATATCTCCCTTTTGATAAACAAATAATCGAGTTCAATGCCGTTTTCAATAGCCTTTCAATTATATCACGGCTGACAATGCATTGTCTGGCACCCTCTCACCAATACTCGGGATACATGGTTACGTGTAAATACCTTCTAGTACATCCTCGGTACCCAGGCTATTCATAAAATATATGATACCCTGGGCAAATTGGCTAGCGAAATTTCGTAAAGCATGCGATTTGTACAGCCCATTTGCCCAGGGTATCATATATTTTATGAATAGCCTGGGTACCGAGGATGCTTCTAGTATTGTCCTATTAAATACGCAAGATATATCATGGATTTTCAACACTGCCCCATCGTAGGTCATGTCATGATATCAGAAATGAAATGTGTTGTAATTGCATTACCAGTAGTGACATCATTTCATATTATCATATGGGAATATGAACTTTTATGTAAATCTTCGAATAAATGCGGTACTCATTCGTAATGAGCTGTAAAACATATATTGTTTGTTTGTCTGTATGATGTGGAAAGCCGCTTACAACAACTTTTCAGTTTTTTCCGACTTTACCTGGGTAAGTTACCAGTACTCGTGGTTCATTTATCCTGACACCAGCGAGTCAGTTGTCATGCTAAATCCACAATCCTGAGCGTCAACGAGGTAAAGCCATTGCTTTCATTTTAAAAGATTTGGGTATGATCCGAGTGGTTAGCGTCGGGCAATTGGAACCGGGTGTCCCAAGTTCGATCCACAGTTGCCGTAGTCATGGTGGACGGCCCTTGGGATCATGAATAAGTTAACAGTCGCCGGGATATAACTGACATAATGTTTAAAACGGGTTTTAAAAAAAACAATTAAACAAACAAAAACAAAATGATCCAACCTGGTTGTGAAACCTAATGAATGTAATTAAAACTAGAAGGCACAGTTTAATGAATAACGGAACTGGACAAATAAACAAAATGATCCAACCTGTTTGTGAAACATATGGAATGTATTTAAAAGTGGAAGGCACAGTTTAATGAATAACTGAACTCTGACAATAAACTGAATGATCCAACCTGGTTGTGAAACATAATGAATGTATTTAACAGTAGAAGGCACAGTTTAATGAATAACGGAACTCTGACAAATAGACTGAATGATCCAACCTGTTTGTGAAACATAATGAATGTATTTAAAAGTAGAAGGCACAGTTTAATGAATAACGGAACTTTGACAAATAAACTGAATGATCAAACCTGATTGTGAAACATACGGAATGTATTTAACAGTGGAAGGCACAGTTTAATGAATAACAGAACTCTGACAAATAAACTGGTTGTGAAACCTAATGAATGTATTTAAAAATGGAAGGCACCGTTTAATGCATAACGGAACTTTGACAAATAAACTGGTTGTGAAACCTAATGAATGTTTTTAAAAATGGAAGGCACAGTTTAATGAATAACGGAACTCTGACAAATAAACTGAAGCTCATGGTCGCATCCTTTACCAGTCGCTCTCATTTCGTGATCGTACCTGGCGCGCATACACTGCTGACTTCCAGAGTCCTTCATCTCTATGGCTACACTCGTGGTGTCGTTAAAATCGTCTCTAGTTGTCGGCTGAAAGCGACGATCGTCGTTATGTTGCTGGTGTACAACTTGTAAGCCGACCCAAAACTCATTTTCTGAAACAAATTAAACCAAGCAATGATCAAATGTATTTCAACAATTACAGAATAATTACCTTAGACTTTGGCTGACATAAATAATTGCATTTGAGGAGGATACGAAACCCTTTCCCATATAAAGAAACATTTCCAACTGACGGATTTGACAAAATACATTCAAATGGAATATATATACAAGAAAGAAAGGGTAATTAATAAATACAGTTGAAACAGTTTGCCAAAGATAGAACTTGTATATTTTGAGTAATATCTCTTTTTTCCCACACTGTTTACAAATGTCGTATGTTGCGAAAATGTCAAAACTGTATCTGATAATTAACACAGCCCATTAATGACGAGGACTATCTGTCAATGGTTCGAATCCCGGCTCCGGTATTCATTCTCACCAATGATTGACACAATACATTGAAACTAGCGGCTATCGTCTTACTGCAATTGGGCTGAAATGTCTATGTCGGAAGGTAGCCAGTTGCATGGAAATAGTTGTGTGTGGAGTACTGAATGAGAAAGCCAAGAAACACTTGGGTAGGATTACCTTGCTGCCGTGATATATATTGACTTCAAAACGAGCAATTCCTCCATTTGCCACAATATGTTTAACTATATGCAATAATTACGTGGGAAAGGGGGGTTAACACTGATCTGCATCATGCTCCAACCATGCTGTGTTAAATAATCGGGGAAAATACAAATCAATCAAGTATTTACCATGTTTATTGGGTAACTGAGACTTCAGATAGTTGAATATTGCTGTCCGCTGATCATCTGTACGATAGAATAGTAAGTCCCCGCCATTATTTTTACAATAATGTTTTGCATTGCTCCAAGTTTTCGATTGGTAGACAGGCCAGATGTAGAGAAGTGTGTTAAGTACCACGTCATATGGTGCCACGCAATGGTTGCTATCTGTAAATGAACGGGTGCATATACTACCATTAGGCACCACGTCATATGGTGCCACGCAAAGATTGCTATCTGTAAATGAACGGGCGTATACTACAATTAGGTACCACGTCATATGGTGCCACGCAATGGTTGCTATCTGTGAATGAACGGGCGTATACTACAATTAGGTACCACGTCATATGGTGCCACGCAATGGTTGCTATCTGTGAATGAAAGGGCGAATACTACATTTAGATACCACGTCATGTGGTGCCACGTAATGGTTGCTATCTGTAAATGAACGGGCGTATATACTACCATTACTACGTCATTCGGTCCACTGCGCGCGAAAATAGGTATACATCATTCGGTCCACTGCACGCGGCGAAATTAGGTATGTATAAATCATTTAGTCAACTACACACGAAAATACGATTACATCATTCGGTCGACTGTGCGCGGCGAAATTAGGTAAATATCATTCGGTCGAAAATAGGTATACATCATTCGGTTCACTGCACGTGAAAATAGATATACATCATTCGGTCCACTGCATGCGAAAATAGATATACGTCATTCGTTCCACTACACGCAAATATGATTACGTCATTCGGTCCACTGCAAGCATAAATAGGTATAGTTATTCGGTCAAATGCACGCTAAAATAGGTATACATCATTCGGTCCTCTGCACGCGAAAATAGATATACATCATTTGGTCCACTTCAAGCGTAAATAGGTATACGTCATTCGGTCAAATGCACGCTAAAATAGGTATACATCATTCGGTCCACTGCACGCTAAAATAGGTATACATCATTCGGTCCACTGCACGCGTAAATAGGTATACGTTATTCGGTCAACTGCAAGCGTAAATAGGTATACATCGTTCGGTTTACTGCAAGCATAACTAGATAAACGTCATTCTGTTCACTGCACGCGTAAATAGGTATACGTCATTCGGTCAACTGCGCGTGAAGATAAGTATATTACATTCGGTCAACTGCAAGCGTAAATAGGTATACATCGTTCGGTTTACTGCAAGCATAACTAGATAAACGTCATTCTGTTCACTGCACGCGTAAATAGGTATACGTCATTCGGTCAACTGCGCGTGAAGATAAGTATATTACATTCGGTCCACTGCACGCGTAAATAGGTGTACATAATTCAATCCTCTGCATGCGACATTAGGTATACGACAGTTGGTCCACTGCATGCGAAATAGGTATACGTCATTCGGTTCACTGCACGCGAGAATAGATAATCATCATTCGGTCCACTGCACAAGAAAACATGTATACGTCATTCGGTCCATTGCAATAAAAATAAGTATACGTCATTCGGTCCACTACACTCAAAAATAGCTATACGTCATTGTGTGCACTGCACGTCAAAATAGGAATACATCATTCAGTCAACTGCACGCAAATAGGAATACTTCATTGTGTGCACTGCACGTCAAAATAGGAATACATCATTCAGTCAACTGCTAGCATATAGGAATATGTCATTCGGTCACTTCATACGGAAAAACTACATCATTCGCTCAGTTGCCGCAAATAGGTATACGTCATTTGGTCAGCTGCATGCACAAATAGGAATACATCATTCGTCCACTGCATGTGTAAATAGGAATACATAATTCGGTCCACTGTATGAACAAATAGGCATACGTCATTTTGTCCATTGCACGTGAAAATAGGAATACATCAATCGGTACACTGCTCACAAAATTAGGTATACGCCATTTTGTCTACGCATGCGTTAATAGAAATACGTCATTCGGTCCACTGCAAGCGAAAATAGGTATACATCATTCGGTTAGCTGCACGCAAATAGGAATACGTCATTCGGTTCAGTGCATGCGTAAATAGGTATACTTTATTCGGCCAACTGCATGAGAAAAAAGGTATACGTCATTCGGTCAACTACACGCAAATAAATATACATCAGTTGGTACATTGCACGTGAAAATAGGAATACATCGTTTGGTCAACTGCACACAAATAGGAATACATCATTCGGTACACTGCTCGCAAAACCTAGGTATACGTCATTTTGTCCACTGCATGCCTTAATAGGAATACGTCATTCGGTCCACTACAACCGAAAATAGGTATACATCATTCGGTCAGCTGCACGCAAATAGGAATACGTCATTCGGTTCAGTGCATGTGTAAATAGGTCAATCAAGTCAGCCACATTTAGAGCTTCCTCTTGTAAGAAAGTACATCGTAATTTAGTCAATTTAGTGGCGTTTTTTTGACAATGTGATGCCCCTTTGCCTATTCAATTCCCTGTTTATCGCTTAATCCACTAGCCTTAATATGAGTTTTCCGGACGACTATAAAAATAATGTAAATTTATATCACCGCTTTTATTTTTGCTCTCTTTAACTGGGTTCATAGCTGCAACACGCCTATAGGTTACACATACAAACCAATCAAAGAGATCAAAACAATGAGAATTCGGTACAAACTTAATGTTTTGACATTTCTAATCTCAAAACCCAGAAGATTTATTTGGGCCGTATTGTTTTCAACAAGTTTGAATTAGCTTACTTTCGGTCAGACTTATTCTCGAAATGAAGCTATTACCCACGAATTTGGACACTCTTTCATCTTTGTTGAAAACTCGACTAGCTTACTAGACTGTATCCAACGATTTTCCGTTCCTGTTTGCTCTACCAAACTATGGATTCGTAACCCAGGCTAACGGGAAACACTCCTGTGTGTCATACCAAGAAATGAGGGGAATTATGGGTCGATCAAAATTAGAGCTCATGGTAAAATTTACAGTGCCATCTATTAAAACATGACAAGAAAGATAATTCTGTTTTGTTTACGTCACAACTATCGGCTGCAAAAAGGAATAGGAGTTGAACAGAAATGAAAAACAATTTAAAACTAAACAAAGAGTGCAAAGGTTTGAAGGTGAAATTGCTAGACTGTGTGGGTTAAATATCACAATGTGTATAATTTTAAAAAGAAATAAACGGCAGGAAAACATTGAAGACTGCTAAAAGATGGAGCGTAAAAACTGTGGAAAAAAAAGGAGACCTGTATCAGTGTTTGGTGAGGGAATTGATAGATTGTTGTTTAACATAATGAGAGAAACAGAACTTCAAACAATAACGTCTTTATTAAATATTTGCAGTTGGTTCAAATGCACTGTGAATCGTTAGAATTGATTGGTTTAAAACGGATCAAGTGACAAACAGGAATTGCGTTTATTTTCCGATAAACGAAATTGATCAAATGACCAGGTCACGGAACTACTTTGAACATAGAAAAGAAATCCCAAGTTTCAATTTATATTTCCCTTTTCAAACAATTATTTGGTGAAAAATAACTTTATCTCATAAACTGCAATTAAAAGGGTAACATGTATGTTTTGGTGCAGTTATGAGAGAATAACACGAAGTTGCCAAATGCACAGCTGACATAATGACCTTCGGGGGAGCTTCCGGACAACCCACTGCTATTTCTCAATAACTAATAAGGAAACATACAAAAGGGGATCATAAGAATTTACCTGTGGTAGTGCGTTGCGTTGTTGGTGATTGTGTAATATCCCTCGTGGTGGTTTCAGTTGTTAACGTAGTAGATGTTGATGTAGTAGGTTTTAGTTTTGACGTTGTTACTTTTATTGTAGACGTCACAGGTGCTTTTGTTGACGTAGTAGGTGCTAATACTACGGCCGCAACACTATCTACTGGTGTTGGAGCAGAGTTGTTTGCGCACTTATCGTTACAAAAGTCTGTATTACAGCATGTTGTGCATTCACTCGGTCTGTTCGTAAGTGACCTACATGCCTTGTAAACGAAGAAGAATGTCAAGACACGTTATCATTAACCATTTCCAACATACAAAAGAATCTGCAGCGACTTTGAAAATATCTTTTATTAGGGAAGCACAATTTGTTTTTAAGCATAACGTATTGATTGCTTAGCGCTAAGTAAGATTGGTGGTATTGGACCCAAGTGCGGTCAGTCATAGCTCAGTAAGGATTTACATGTGAAAGACATTATATCAATTTTATACGAATGCGTCGTAGTTAAGGTGAATAGGTTTGTACGAAGTTGAGAGAGTTTCGTGTCCAACAAACTGATAATCTTGAGAGTTAAACTTACGTCTGTTTGTTCGCATTCAGCTCTATACAGTGGTACATGGTAAGACTGGTATTCGTGTGGTATGTGCAGCAGACATTGCTGAGAGAAGACAAGACAGTTTAGTTTTTAGCCTCATTTACTTTGCATCGGTTGTGAAACAATTTATAACATCAGTTTTCGAAATACTCGTTAAAACATGACGAAATAACGGATTTGGTTAAAGATGCATTTTTTCACTGTCTGCTGAATTTCTTTTTTTTTTGTAATATTTTCTATACCTTTGGTATCAATATAATTTGTTGAAAGCCAACTAAAATCCCTCGATACTTCAAAATCCACTAGAGTAGATAGTTTAAATGCCAAATACCTAAAGATATCTGCTTCTATAATAGCTCCAACTCTTACACACATGTTTAATTGTAGTTTTCATTCAAAAAAAATTCCCAAAGCTTTCAAAATAGCAAAGGTTATAATTACAGACCAATCTCTATCCTACCAATTATTTTATTAATCTTAGAAAGACATGTGAGTAAGCATTTAAAAACTTACCTTGAAAACAATAAGTTATTTTATCATAGACAATCAAGTATTCAAGAAAATCACCCTTGTCAAACAGCTCTTATAAAAATTCTAGATGACTGGATCACAGCTATAGACAAAAACGAAATTGTTGGCGCTTTATTTCTTGACCTATCCAAAGCCTTCGATTTAGTTAACCATGATATATTACTACAAAAACTTTCAATGTATTGGTTACATAATAATGCTATAGACTGGTTTAAGTCCTATCTTAATTCTAGAATTCAAAAAACATTTATCTCTGAAGAACTATCAACTCCCAGGAAAAACGAAGCTGGCGTGTCTCAGGGTTCTGTCCTCGGTCCTATTCTTGATCTACATTAATGATTTGCCCTTAGTTGTTTCAAATTCAGTTGCTGATATATTTGCTGCCGACACAGCACTGTCAACTCAAAGCAAGTCTCTCGACGTAATTGTTTCCTCACTTACCAATGACTTATGCCATTTTAATCACATGTCCGTTAACTCTAATAAATCAAAAGTAATGTTTATCAGTTCGAGACATAACAATCGTGAGATTGCTAAAAAGTAATCCAGGAATTCTATATCATAACTCAGAAGTTAATTCTTGCTCAAGTGGTAAATTGCTAGGTATTACAGTTAACAACGGTCTTTCGTGCGGTGATCACATTGGATAATGTATTATTTCTCTCAAATGACAATCGTAAACGTTTTTATAATGCATACAGACTTCCACATTTTGATTTTTGTTGTGTTATCTGGGGAAATTGCAGAAATAATCTTGAAAACAAACTAGTGAAACTTCAGAAAAAGGCTGTCAGGGAAATTCTTTACCACCCCTTCATCTTTAATGTTTAATTGCTAAACTTAAATGGATGACATTTCCCGAACGAGTTATTTATCAGAAAGCCATTCAAATGTTTAAAACAATACGTGGAAATGCCCCTGATTACCTAAGGACATCATTTACTTTTACATCTAATACTCATGCAAGACTCTTACGTTCATCCACTTCATTCCAGTTGTATACACCAAAACCTAACTTGGAAATATATCGAAATACATTTATATTTTCCGGTTCAGTTTGGAATTCCTTTCCTTCATATATTCAAAACTCAACGTCTATTCAGCATTTCAAATCCCAATATTTACGTTGGATAAACCAATATTAATTCGATGATAACTGTAGTACAATTGTATTTCATGAAACTATGCACAATATTTGGATCTGTGGCTGTTTTACGATACAGTAATAGACATATCAATTTTAAGTCCATATTTATATACGCATGTATAATTGTAATATTGAGTTGTTCATATGTAACACACGTTAGTTCACGTTTCGTTTCATTTAGTTTATGTGTGAGGCCCTCATGGAAGATTGACATGCATACATGTATTATGTCAAATGAGTGTCCTCTCTAAATAAAGTCTTTATTATTATTATTATTATTATTATTATTATTATTCCCAAATTTAACTGTTTAAGACCTATATTTCCCTCTTCACTATTTCCCCGCCACTCATCACAAACTTAACAAAGGGGGAATTCAGAAATAAAGCTTTACAAAAATGCAGTTTGATCGTAATGGCAATTCATGTCAAAATCTAAGAATGTCGGTCTTTAAATAATGATTTTTTCCCACATAACTAATCAGTAGCAGACGCCTTTCAAAATATATATGCAAAAATATTGAAGTTCTCTGTAAGAGAAAATTTGATAATTGAAAAAAGTTGAAATCAGTGTGGCAATATAAGAAACTGTTCATTATTGGCAATTTCTCGTTTTGCCACATTGTTTTCAAAACTCCTCTGCTACAGAGGCGTCCAATTTCGTCTACATATGGGAACATTTAAGTGTTCTCACCTGATCTGTAGCACATATCGAAAGTTTGTCACATTCATCTGGTTTCGTCATAATATCACATGTGTAACAATAAGGGCCGCGTTGGTCTCTTGGGATCGCTGTAATCATGGGGTAAAACATTGCAATGTCAAGGATCACTTGTCACAGTCTATGACTGACACTGTGCAGGGATTGCTCGTTTGACCGTGGGGTCGATACTTTATGGCTGCATTTCACCAAGGATTGTTTCTGGCCTTGGGCTTTAGCCCCTGGTCATAGAAGTAATACCATTTTTTTCGGAGATGGCAGCATGCATTTTTAACACCAAACAACGCGAGAAAAAATTCGCGAGAAAAATAGTTCATCATGGATAGAACAAAACTGCATTTAAAAGGTTAGGATCTCCCCCATAAATATCATTTTAATGTTGTTGGAACATCAGTGAAAAACTTAAGGAGTGAGTACTCCAATATAAGTTTAAGAAATGTTTTAGAAATTAATGCGCCGAGAGGTCAAATATGGACGCTTGTTAACATTATTAACATTTGCGAAGAGGAAGAAGTCACATGAAATATACAGTGGCGGATTAACCGGGGGCCGTAGGGCCCGTGCGTCGAAAAATAATGGTAAACAAAAGAAAAGGCGTGGCAAATGTAGTGGCGGATTTAGCGGGGGCCCATAGTGCCCGTGCCCGACTCCCCCACCCCGACCCGGTAGGGCATCATTCATATCGGGCAAAATTCGCCGCTCAGAGCCCGGCCGGACATCGGGCATACATTGACCGGTGAAAGGCGGCGTCTGGCCGACCATCCAATGTGTCTCGCAGGTTATAAAAGCCGGGTCATCGCATCATTAATCAGATTCCAGTCGCGCTCTTCACAGAAGGTAGCAATTTAACACACAGTTTATCACATAGGTTTCAGAGTAACAGTACTACAAGATGCCCTATAAAAGAAGGAAGGACTAAATGAGAAGGAGAGGGCAGTACCCACAAGAGAGGGAGAGTGGCAGTAAAGGAAATGAGACCTCTCCTCTTCAGCCACCAATGCACCAATAACTAATTTGTAAAGGTAGCGTGCAACCGCAAACCTCTACCTCAATAGTGCTGTGCAGGTGCCCGCAAGTGCTGTGGAGGTATCAACGGCATTTTCGTTAGAATGTTTGTTTTAATGATATCAAGTCAAGTTCGAATATGGGTCATATTAGGTCAGAAACTAGGTCACTAGGCCACATTGAAGGGAAATCTTGTTAACATAATGGAGGCTGCATTTTTAACTTGAGCATTTTGAAACTGTATCAGAATGTTTGTCTTGGTGATATGTAGGCCAAGTTTGAATATTGGTTATGTCTGTTTAAAAACTAGTTCACTAGGCCAAATTGAAGGAAAATGTTGTCAACACTGTAGAGGCCACGTTTTTTAAAATTTAGTCAGAATGATTATTTTAATAATATCTAGTCCATGTTCGAATAAGGGTCATATCGGGTAAACAAAAATAGGTCACTAGGCCAAATGAAGGAAAATCTTGATAACACACTGGATGTTGCATCATGAATCTTTGTTAGAATAATTGTCTTGATGAGTTTTGCATATTTCAAACACTTTCTCCCAGTCTAGTACATGGTTTAGAGAACTATTTCAACTTGATGGAAATTGATTTAACATTGACATATTTCTCAAAATAATAATGCAGAAACTTCAAAATATTCTGCCTAAACCTGCTATCAAATTTCCCTTTTATTCTTCATGTCTTAAATGTGTATACTTGTGAGCTCTTGCACTCGGGTGAGCGATATAGTGCTAACAAGGTCCTACTGTTTTTAAATTGGCAGTTTAATAAAATTTACTAATTCTTACATGATCTTTCAACTTCTTGACAATAAATACATAAACATAAGCTGCAATTGTTATTTCCTTTCACATTTCCCCTACTTCTCCAACCTTCCAGCAGCCCCCAGGCCGTCAGCACCGCAGTGCTTTGATTTTAAATCGGCCCGATCTTGACCAGATTGTCCCCGATGAATTAATTATTTTGATCGGCCCGATTGTCGTCCTGAATCGCCTCCAATCGTCCCCTTGTTTTACCCGATTAAGTCCCGACCAATGAACCATGGCGGGGGGGGGGGGATAAATCACGGACGTTCCTCGCGCGATCGACACGTTTCCGGGGCGCAAGTATGCAAAAGTACGCGAAAGTACCCGCAGGTACACGGCAAAGGCCCGGTAGAGATACAAAACAAAAGTTAAAGGAGTTAATTAAGTCGTATACGCATGTATTCAATTTTACAAAGAAATAGTAAAGTTAGTAAACATACGGACATTGCTTTAGGAAACCAAACACAATAGATACTAGTCTCCGAGTGTATCAGGATCAACATGCGCTTTCGTGCAGATGGATCTTGGTTTCCATTGCTTGAATATCAGTCATTGAACATATCAAGAAATGCATTAAATAAGATGGTAGTATATCGTTATCAACAATTGAGCCGTTCCATGAGAAAATCAACATTGTGGACTCTGCGTAAAACATCGACCTGGATTTTCTGTTTCAGGAATCATTACTATACCTCTATCCCCCCTGAGACGGAATGTGTCGACCCGGAATAGCCTGCGCGGACTGCGCATGCTGATCTTGGTCGATTATTACACAGAGACCATACTGATGGTTTTCTCGTTGAACGGCTCATTTGTTGATTGGCTTTCCTTTAGCAGGTTCATATCCAATTTCGACCCCTTTGACATAGGGCCGCTCAATAAGAATGCCAGCCACAGTCTGACCTTTGCTTGAACCGTAAGTGCCAGCTAAATGGGTCTGATAGATTGGAGTCAATGACAGATGGGTCTGAAAGATTGGGGTCGACGGAATACCGTTGCTTAAACCGTAAGTGCCGGCTAAATGGGTCTGAAAAAATGGAGTCAACGGCAAATGGGTCTGAAAGATTGGAGTCAACGGAACTCTTGAGCACCAGTGGGTGGGTATTGGTTGTACTAGTTTCTGGTCGATTGTTTATTTTTTGTGTTGATATTTAGATCCACCTATGGTGTGTGTCAGGGCCACCAAATGCAACCTACCGGAGCGACCTGAACAAAACCTTGGATACTTTGAGTGACAGTTGAAAAGAGTCCGTCCTTGCAGAAACGTATAAGCTATTTCTTTACGGACAAGTTTAAGATCGTCCTGTTCATAGTTTTTGTTTTATCAGAATTTACACAAGATGGCAAAATCTTATAAAGGCTTAACGTATGTGAACAGTACTGATCTGGATTTAGATTGTTTTTGGCAAAACGCCAAGTTTAACCTTTTTTCTCTATGGACGCCCTCACATTGATTGATTGACTGATTTATTTGGGGTTAACGCCGTTTTTAACAACTTCTCAGTTATATCACGGCGGCCAGTTCAGACACCCTCACATAGGGAAATAATTTACTTCAAAACAAACTTACCTGATCATCCCTGCATGTTGTTGTATCGGTGCAGTAAGCCGGGGACGGATAGTGAGAACATTCAAAACACTTGACACCATCCACTGTAAGGTAGAACACATGATTATGTTTGATACCATACTATGAGAAACCAGAAAACAACAGTGTAGCAATAAAACTGTGTATCTCTGCATCTTATGCCGTCATCATTTTAACCATTCCCCAGTTACAGAAGCTCTGCAGATGACTTTCAGCTGTATTCAATAGTTATTCTCTCTTTTATATATATTTTCTCTATTTCGACTGAATATTTTAAAAGTCGTCAATCGCATTCGTCTTCTGCAGATTTGTTTTACGTTAAAAAGGAATAGTAGAAAGTGTGATCGCGTTATTTTCAGTTCGAAGACAAACAGCATACATGTTTAATTTAAACAAATTCATTTAGTATTAAATAAATAGAATATCAATTCCATTTCGGTTGGATATCGCGATTATCACCACCCCATAAGCAACAACCGACATATTTTAACTCTCGGGTTGGGACTTGCTAAAATGAAGATTCAGACTAGCCTGTGCATCCGCGAAGTCTCATGATAGCCTTCATGGTTCATCTACATGCCGTATAGGAAAGGATGCAACTTTTGAAAGACTAGAAGTTCATGTTCACTAGTGTTACGCCAACTTTAAACGATGCAGATCCTCAGTCAGCAAGACCCAAAGTTAGGAATCTGGCGTGGTTGAATGGTTAGCGTGGGAACCGGGCGTTTCGGGTGCGATCCCCGCTCGCAGATGGTCATGATGGAGTGCCCTTGGGCAAGGCACCTTTCTTAGATTAGTAGTTGCTTTTGTATCTAGGGATCACGAATAAGACCTCATTTTCACAAATCACAGCTTCGAGAGATTGATACTGTGATATATATATTTGTCCAAAACTATGACATGAGAAGCTCATTCTTCCCCAGAACATAAGTATGATATATGTATTTATCCAACATGGGGGTTGACATGAGAAGCTCATTCTTCCCCAGAACATAATTATGATATATGTGTTGGATCTGCGTTAAATATGTGATCACATTATTCACACCTGTGACTAGTGGGATCACGTTAGTTACACCTTTGTCAAAAGGGAAATGGAGACTTAAAAGTTTGCTTAAATCGTGAAAGCCTTCGTAAATGACAATTATGATTTGATTTCGTCAATAGGAGGTTTAGACTTGAACATAGCACGAAACCCTGTTTTTCGACTATTACCACAAAACTAATTTATAAAGCTCAATCTATTCCTATATCTAGAAACAGTGACCTTCACATTTACCAAAATATTCAATATCTTCATGTTCCAAAAGGAACGAAATTAAGGGCACAGAAAGGATATCATTGATCTAAAACACGTATATGCAACTGCGCTTAAGATGACCACTGGCGCCGTACCTCAGACAACATCTAAGATAATCACTGACACTGAGCCGGGTTGCACACTGACACCGACCAAAGATGACCTCTTACGCCGAGTCGGAAAAGACGTCTGACGTTAAGCCCGAGATGACCTCTGACGCCGTTCTAAATGCCAGTAAATTTGATATGTATTGTCTATAGTAAAATTGTTGGTATTTTCTTAATAAGGGGGTGGTAATAAATGTAATATTTCTCAGAAACATGCATGGTAAGGTGTTTATATATATTAAAAAAAATATTGAATATATAATAATTTTACAATTGCAACAAAAAATAAAAAAATCTCCGCACTAGGTTTTTTTTCCATAGACTAAAATGTTTGAATTTTGCCAGATTTCGGACATTGCGGAATAAATAAAAACTACTACTTTCATCATGATATTTTATATTAATGTAAAATTATGAATTTGTATTGTTATAATAATGTCTAGTAGGTGTATCTGAACAAAGAATTCATGAATCTGTTGTTAATTAATGTTACTTTGCAAAATGTATGATGACAGATATATTTCTGCGTAATTTTTTAATAAAACAATCAATCAAGGCGTTCAAAAAACAAACATATTACAAAAACGGCAAGTGTGACCCATACTTTTAAAAGTATGTTCTTGTTTCTTACAGTGTTTTATCCAATAGTTCATGTGCACACACAATTTTAGAAAAATCTCCGCACTAGAACTTATTCCAGGATATGTCTTTAACTAAGAAATTCAATTAAAATCATTGTCACTGAGACAGTAGCCCAAAAATATGTGCTATAATTCCCGAGAACTATTATCGTGACGGAGTCGGATTTGCCAAATATAAGTTCTTTACCTCCGTATATGTGGAAACCGAGGAACTGAACACCAAAACAAAGTACAGTTATCCAACTATAAATAAATCCACGATTTCTCGGTCATAACTTATATTCTGTCTATATCCCAGTTTTAAATATGGACACCGCCATAGGAAAAGGGACCTTAGGTGTGGGGTTCCTTTTTGCGATCAAGGAAGTTCAAGGTCAGCAATGATCATGGTGCGGTATAATTAGATTCATACCTTTGCCTCATTTAAAGAGTTTTTAAGCATCAAGAGAAGTCTTGTGGCTTTTAAACAACCGTACAAACTCCAAGGTTATAATCTGGTTTACCCTTTCCCCCTGCAGAGTGAGACGCATTTTGACGCATCTTCAGTAGCAGATTTTTTTAAATATTGTTGGAAAAGATGAAACATTGTGGCAAAATGAGAAATGAGGAGGTTTACCTTCTCACCAATGTTTCCATCATGGATTAAAGAATCTTTACACTAATGTAAAAATAGTTTCCGAATTTGCCGAAATATTTTTAAAGTCGTCTGCTGCAGATTTGTTGTTTCGGGAAAGAGAGAATATAGTTCTCTGTTGCACCAATGTTCCATCACGGATAAAACAATGTTTCCAAATTGGCCTATATATATTTGAAGTCGTTTCCTTCAGATTTGTTATCTGGGAAAAGATGAATAATCCATTTGTCACTTTAATCATGTTAAATTGCATATATACAAGTATGCACAATAAATATTTGTTTGCAAATGTCTAAATTGCTCTTTACTCATACTAACCACTTTCTTATTTTCCACATTGTTTTCTTATCTCAAAAGTCGTATTTTCGAGTTTTTAACATGTACATTTATGAATTAGGCAACACAAAAAACCCTGAAAGATAACAATAAGTAGTGCCAACTGTGACCAACTTTAGGATTATTTCATTCTTATTCATATTGACCGATATATCCCAATACTTCCAACACTTTTTATTTAAGTCAATGTGGAGTTTGAATATATTTCGAGTAAGATCAATACCTCTATCCTCTATCCAGTCAGTCGTAATTCCACCCCCCCCCCTTACAGCGACCGCCTCTGCGATGTAGATGTACAGCATCCGGCTCGGTGATGTAGTTGTACAGCGACCGCCTCTGTGATGTAGATGTACAGCGACCGCTTCTGCGATGTAGTTGTACAGCGACCGCCTCTGTGATGTAGATGTACAGCGACCGCCCCTGTGATGTAGTTGTACAGCGACCGTCTCTGTGATGTAGTTGTACAGCGACCGCCTCTGTGATGTAGATGTACAGCGACCGCTTCTGCGATGTAGTTGTACAGCGACCGCCTCTGTGATGTAGATGTACAGCGACCGCCCCTGTGATGTAGTTGTACAGCGACCGTCTCTGTGATGTAGTTGTACAGCGACCGCCTTTGTGATGTAGATGTACAGCGACCGTCTCTGTGATGTAGTTTTACAGCGACCGCCTCTGTGATGTAGATGTACAGCGACCGCCTCTGTGATGTAGTTGTACAGCGACCGTCTCTGTGATGTAGTTGTACAGCGACCGTCTCTGTGATGTAGTTGTACAGCGGCCGCCTCTGTGATGTAGACGACAGCGACCGTCTCTGTTATGTAGTTGTACAGCGACCGCTGGGTTGCAGGAGGTCGGTGGTTCGATCCCCGGCACAACTATATCAAATACTTTAACATTGTAGTAATTGCTTCCACTCCTCATGAAGACGGTTTTAGCATTACGACTGACTCGCTGGTATCAGGATACATGGACTAGTAGTAACTTACTAAGAGAACGCCGTGATATGGCAGACATTTTGATATATATATATATATATATATATTCTTTATTTCCTCCAAAAATGAAGAGCATTACAATACATAGAATACAATAGATTACCTAACACACAGTATTATACAAAAGAAAACATGAACACATCAAGAAAGAAAAAAGCGATCGAGCATATAAACATGAAAATATGAAAAAATGAGCACATCAAGAAGAAAAAAAGAAAAAGAGATCGAACATATAAGCATGAACATATGAAAAAAAATAAGCAAGAAAAAGAGATCGAACATGTAAACATGAAAATGTGAAAAAATGAGCACATCAAGAAGAAAAAAGAAAAAGACATCGAACATATAAGCATGACAGTACAATGGGAACACTGATGAATAACTAATATGTGTGTGGTTTGTTGGAGGCTAGCGCAAGTTGTAACATGTTTGAAAGGTGGGTGTAGTTAGCATTCTTGTCGAAACGAAAAACAAGGCATGCAAATGATAAATCCAGTGTATTACCCATTGATAGACCTTACGAAGTAAGTAAGGTCACACACAGGGCATGATTGAGTTGGTGTGGTTGATACAAAGCAGGATGGATACGGAATGAGTGAGTAAAATAGTAAATATATGAATATGAGTGAGTGAGTGAAAAAATATTGAGTGAGTGAATGAATGCATGAGTAGAAGAATATTAATGAATGAGTGAATAAATGAGTGAATGAACGAATGAGTGAATACATGAGTGAATGAACGAATGAATGAATGCACGAATGAATGTCTGTATGGATGTCAAGTCAGTCGATTAATCCAACACTCAATCACTAACCAATGAATCAACCATTCACTGTAATAATACCGAGTCTCAGAATGAACGACCGCACACAAGTACACCCAAACGAACGAGTGGGCGAATGAGTAAATGAACGACTGAATTACAATTGTGAATATAGTCATCAATTCAGCATTTTACATATATAGGATTTAATAACAAACGAGCTGTTTTCCTGTCAGTCACGTGGCAGTGTACCCTTTCCCTTGTTCACCAGATACATACAGCTGAAAACTGTCTACATTGGTGCCAGAATGATATTGCACATTGGGACGGGTTAATTAACAGAGTTACGTATTGACAACATATTATGAATAATGGCGATTACACTCCGATCTGGTGTCAAGGTACACAATGATGAGCTACTATCACTCGCATTATGTACCTCGAGTCCAGCGATGCAGTCTAAGATCTGGGTAAATGCATCTTTTTTCATGAGATGTAGGAATCCATTCATGCCAGATGACTCTATAATATTTGTCCACAGTATTTTTCTAATGTTATCATTTGCTGAGCAGAAACAAATCCTATGCAGCACTATGCCATATACAAGCCTTTCATACTCGCCACATTTTAGCGGATATTTTCCAGAGAATAACTTACATAGGATGTAAACTGCTGCATAACATGTATTTCGGCTCATATATTTTCCCTTTAACATTTCCAAACACACATACAGGGGCGGTCTGCATAACACAGTCTGTTAAAGTATGTAAGTGTTAGCTTTTGTGGTTTATTTGCCTTACGTTGTGCAAGCTCCTTTTCCCAAATTTTTGATCGAACAATTGACTTCCAAGTTCTTTTTGATGGAAAAATAGCTGTCTTGAGAAATGTTACGAGAGAATCATACAGTTCGTATTCATGTTAAATCCTGCATATATCAGGGATAAACCCATATTTCTGTTTCGTTATCCCGGAATCAAATCGGACAATTCTATGCACAAACACCATACCACCAAACAAACATCCTACTTCAAATGGCGTCATCAAGACATTAAGGCTTTAAATATTGGTAGCAAAGGTTTCAGTCTCATTTGTGCGCGGGCTAGCTTGCATAGATTTACGACTTCGTTGTCACAATCAATATTACCGATAGTACTGAATATTTGCCCAGGAAACGCCGTGATGTCACTAAAAACTGTTGAAAACGGCGCCATTTAAACATAAAAAGGAAATATTTAGGAAATAATCGTAAACATCGTTCATAAATACAGTGTAACAATGGTAACGGTACGAGTGGAGAGCAACCGTTAATAAGTAAATTGAGAATTTAGACTAAGTAATCAATATATGAGCCGTTCCACGAGAGAACCAACACTGTGGACTCTGCGTAAGGTATCAACCTGGATCAGTCTTAACATGACACACAGACACGTTTCGCCTCCTGTGGATTTTCTGTTTAAGGAATCCTTACTCTATACCCCTGAGACGGAATGTGTCGGCCCCGAAATAGCCTGCGCGGACTGCGCGGGCTGATCCGGAACGATAAATTACGCAGAGACCATAATGTTGGTTTTCTCATGGAACGGCTCATATTTAGAAGCGTTTAGGGGAAAGGTAAAATTGCTGAGGTTAGTCTACTTTGGCAGTTGGATTTAATTATATCTGCACATTAAAGAGATCCACCAAGTGAGGGGAGATATACGATGTTCGTCTAAGGAGTAATTTACATGCAGATAAGGAAGATCGATTTCTCCTATTGACACACTGTTTTCAAAAGTCGTCTGTTTCAGATACGTCAAATTTCGTCTGCAAGTGGGAAAGGTTAACGGGAGTTATTTTTAGAAGAGTTTATGTTTAAGTAATGTCTATGTCGATCCTTTAATTTTAGGTCTAAAATATCTGTCACTTGATGACCTTATTTGTTATCTACTTACGTCTTTATCAGTATTGCCACGTGTCAGTAATAGGGTCACACATGTAACTTGTCGCCATAACCTGTCGGTAACAACAAGGGCTATCGAAAAAAGGGTCTAGGTAGAAAAGGACCAAACATGTAACTTCTCTGTCATAGAATTTCCACGTTTATTTGTACTGTAGTTGGCGAGTCGCCATAACCTGTCGGTAACAACAAGGGGTCTTGGTAGGAAAGGGCCAAACATGTAATTTCTCTGTCATAGAACTTCCTCGTGTATATGTACTGTAGTTGGCGAGTCGCCATAACCTGTCGGTAACAACAAGGGCTATCGAACAAAGGGTCTTGGTAGGAAAGGACCAAACATGTAACTTCTCTGTCAAAGACCTTCCTCGTTTATATGAACTGTAGTTGGCGAATCGCCATAACCTGTCGGTAACAACAAGGGTTAGCGAACAAAGGGTCTTGGTAGGAAAGGACCAAACATGTAACTTCTCTGTCATAGAAATTCCTCGTGTGTATGTACTGTAGTTGGTGAGCCGCCATAATTCTGTCCGTAACAACAAATGCTATCGAAAAAGGGTGTCGTTGTTGGAAAGGGTCAAACACGTTACGTCTCTGTCATAGAACTTCCTCGTTTATATGAACTGTAGTGGGTGACTCGCCATAACCCAATCGGTAACAACAAGAGTTATCGAACAAAGGGTCGTGGTAAGAAAGGGCCAAACATGTAACTTCTCTGACAGAACGTCCTTGATTGTATGTACTGTAGTTTGTAGCAAGTGTGCATAGGTATCTATATATATGTATCAATACTTGGCATAAAAAGGCCAGCTTTCTGTTTATAAATGGGACTGGTCTAAATAAAGATACGCTTATTTAGAACTAAGCTGTTAACGTATTTGTTTTATATAAACGGAGGGAGCATTATGATGTGGTATGCTTTAATCCTAATTGGAATACAAAACATATGGATAAAGCAAGGTAATTGAATTTTTTTTTTTTATCTTCTCCGTGTTCGATTAAAATGCATTTCGCAAAAGTAACCTAGTCCTTGTAGTTCCATCACATTTCGAGAGTCATTCATATTAGTTGCTACATAACTTGTATGAAAATAAATAAAATATTGCTTAAACTAAAATGCACTTAATGTTTTCAGATTCTCCTAATAGTGTAAAGCGCTAAGTTGAACATTACCTTAACAGCGGTGCAATCAGATTCGCCTTATGTTGTCACGCGCTAAGTTGAACATTACCTTAACTACGGTGCAATCGGATTCGCCTTATGTTGTCACGCGCTAAGTTGAACATTACTTTAACTACGGTGCAATCAGATTCGCCTTATGTTGTCACGCGCTAAGTTGAACATTACCTTAACAGCGGTGCAATCAGATTCGCCTTATGTTGTCACGCGCTAAGTTGAACATTACCTTAACTACAGTGCAATCAGATTCGCCTTATGTTGTCAGGCGCTTAGTTGAACATTGCTTTAACAGCGGTGCAATCAGATTCGCCTAATATTGTCAGGCGCTAAGTATATCATTACTTTAACAGCGGTGCAATCAGATACTCCTAGTATTGTCAGGCGCTAAGTTGAAAATTACCTTAACAGCGGTGCAATCCGATATTCCTAGTGTTGTCAGGCGCTAAGTTGGACAATACCTATACAGCGGTGCAATCCGATTCGCCTAATGTTGTCAGGCGCTAAGTTGAACATTGTATTAACAGCGGTTCAATCAGATTCACCTAATGTTGTCAGGCGCTAAGTTGAAAATTACCTTAACAACGGTTCAAAAAGATTCGCCTTATATTGTCAGGTGCTAAGTTGAACATTACCTTAACAGCGGTTCAAGCAGATTCAACTATTGTTGTCAGGCGCTTAGTTGGACATTACCTTAACAGCGGTGTAATCAGATTCGCCTAATGTTTTCAGGCGCTAATTTGAACATTACCTTAACAGCGGTGCAAAAAGGTTCGCCTAATGTTGTCAGGCGCTAAGTTAAACATTGTATTAACAGCGGTTCAATCAGATTCACCTAATGTTGTCAGGCACTAAGTTGAACATAACTTCACTAAGTTGAACATAACTTAACAGCGGTTCAAACATATGCGCCTAATGTTGTCAGGTGCAAAGTTGAACATTACCTTAACAGCGGTTCAAACAGATTCACCTAATGTTGTCAGGCGCTAAGTTGAACATTACCTTAACAGCGGTTCAAACATATTCGCCTAATGTTGTCAGGTGCCAAGTTGAACATTGCTTTAACAACGGTGCAATCAGGTTCGCTTTATGTTTTTTACGCGCTTAGTTGAACATTGCCTTAACAGCGGTGCAATCAGATTCGCCTTATGGTGTCGCGCTTAGTTGAACATTACCTTAACAGCGGTGCAATCAGATTCGCCTAATGTTGTCAGGCGCTAAGTTTAACATTGCCTTAACAGCAGTGCAATCATATTCGCCTTATGTTGGCACGCGCTAAGTTGAACATAACCCTAACAGCTGTGCAATCAGATTTGCCTTATGTTGTAAGGCGCTACGTTGAACATTAGCTTAAAAGCAATGCAATCAGATTCTCATTATGTTGTCAGGCGCTACGTTAAACATAACTTAACAACTGTGAAATCAGATTCGCCTAATTGTGTCAGGCGCTTAGTTGAACATTACCGTAACAGCGGTGCAATCCGATTCGCCTTATGTTGTCAGGCGCTTAGCTGAACAGCGGTGCTATCAGATTCACCTAACACACCAAGTGCTCGGCGGGTGCTAGTTAAACAATTATTCGTTTGGTTGATTCGGCTAACACATGCCCCAAGTACATGGTGTATTATGATAGTTTGATTGAAAGTTCCCTTGACCCATTCCAACAAAATAACACATTTGTGACAGACGACTTTTGAAAACATGTTGGAAAAAGGGGAAATCGCTTATGATGAGAGTTTCCATATGTTTGACTAAACGTCGTTTGCAGCCGATTTGTTGAATGAGTGAAAGGGATAAAAAAACGAAAGTCGGCTTTTGCATCATGTGAGCCGGCTCATGTTGTTGTATGATTTACTCCTCTTAAAATACTGTACGTTGGCATTGATATTGCATTTCGAGTTTGAGATAATGACATGTTTTCTTTAACGTGGTGTTTGAATACGGTCTTAAACATTGATCTTTTCTCCAGTTCAGCCTTGCATTCAATAGGCATTAACCTGTACCACTGCACAAACACGTATGTCGCTTCGAAACGTAGCAAGCTTTCAGGAAAAAACACTGCAGCATGCTGGGTAATCTCAAAACGTGTCTGTTTAACGCATGTAAGTACCACTGACCCCACTTTGGCTTTATCCTTTCCACCTTGCAGACACAGACGCATCTGCAGCAAAACATTGAGCCTACAGAAGTAATTACTCATAATGAGCAATATGTCGTTTTGTCACAATGTTTTCAGCTCTATAACTCGAAACTGTTGACATGTTATAGTCTATTTACGGTATTTTTCTTCAACAGTCGATGCTGTTCGGTGCTATGAATGTTCCGAATACCCGTCGCCGGCTTTCTGTCTAGATGTCATTACGTGTATGGAGGATGAGGTAACTATAATACGCCAAAACTGACCTGTCAGTCTTTGAAATACTTAACCCGACACTATTTATATGACAGGCGTTCTGCGTAAAACAACCGTAACAGTGAATATTCAGATCAGAAAACGCATTCGTATAGTCTGGTCTGGTTCGGCACTGACGGTTCGCCAATTACATGTAGTCATAGAAGGATTAAACAAACTTCTTTAAAGTAGTATCTATTTAGATCTTTTAGTATGAATTCGCAGGAGAATCTTTTACACACGATTTATCATTACTATAAGGTTGGTTCTTCCTACCATCTGTTAATTTTAGAAAGAGAGAGGATATTTGATTATCTGGATGGATGATGAACATGAGATTATGCTTATTCACGAGTGAAGAAACCATGACAGATATGTATCGCCTTCTGTGGCTTTTTTGTTTCAGGAATCATTATTCTATACCTCTATCCCCCTGTTACGGAATGTGTCAACCCGGATTAGCCTGCGCGGACTGATCTGGTTCGATACATTACGCAGAGTCAATAATGTTGGTTTTCTCGTGGAACGGCTCATAAAGACGTAGGTGCATCTTCTAGCAAAACCCGCAAGTAAAGCCCCACATGTTTTATACCAATTTGTATTTAAATGTTGAAAACGCGGAATTTCATAAAGATCCCAAAAACGCTAGCCGCTACTCATTACTTAAAAACTATATTTTATAACTTCAGGATTGTTTTGTAGAAGAAGTAGTAACTACAAGCGGAAGGGTAGTGTACAATTCCGGATGCATAACGGCTGATGTATGTATCTTTTAAAGCATACATATTTGAATCCTGCAGCTAGTTGTATGTTAATCCTCTAAATGCCGATTTCTCACAAAGAACTTGTTCAGTTGGAAGAGTTCACGGTCAATTCGTGTTATTTGTCCTTGTCTTGGAATATCAAGATAAGATATGACGTTTAATAGCCAACAGTATATAGCATGGTGACGCCGCTTTTGTGCCTACGGCCCCGGCTTTATACTGGTGACACATGCTGTATAAATAGTCAGCAAAGGCGTTCCATAATAGAGCCTGGTCATAGCGCAGTTGTGCCTACTGGCCTTGCTTTATACTGGTGGCACATGCTGCACAGTGTCGGTTCCTGCACTAAGAGGGTTAGGCTGATGTTGCCATTTGCAGTTCCATACTTTTGTTAACGCCAGCTATTGTGGTATTTGCGTTTGATTTATCTCGATGTTTGTAATCCAACCATTTTGTGTTTGTTGATGCTCTCCTTGGCACTCAGTGTTGCGGAGTTAGCATTACGACTGACTGTTTGGTGTCAGGATAAATTGAGACCAATAGTACTGGAGTTCAGCAGCTTTTAATTCCTCCAGGAAAAAAACATTCAAATATACTTTAATTGGTCAAGCTGTCACTTACCTTGTTGACGCGTTCTTTTCTTCTGTATCAAAAGCATTTATCACAAGTTCTAGAAATAACAGGTTTTAATCAAAATGTTATGTTTTCCGCGGTCGCTACCCGGCCTGGCCATACACAATCCAAATAGTTATACTTAAGACTTTCGCTTGCTCGTTTTATCATCTGTTATTGATTTGGTAAGCGAAGTCTTAATCCCACTTTGCAATTTCTTTTTGCATTTATCCGACCGGCACGATCGATGTTCATATGACGTTTACATCATTAACATTATTGTATAGCTTAATAAATCACGTTTAACTTTGAATTGGGACTAGAACTATGCAGCTTACCTCTTTACCATTTAAATATATGGATATTACATTGCTATCGACGAAATATGTAAATAGTTCGCCATTTTATTTTTCTCGCAATACTCGTAAAACGAGATTCGAAAAAATATATATATATACGCTCTTTACATTTTGTATGAATAAGATATAATAATCATTTCGTTAAATATTTGATTCTATTTAATACTGTATTCGGTTCATATCGGTTCAAATCGATGAAATCATAATAGCTGGATAGAAATGGATTAAAACACACACAACTGTGATTATAACCATTTGTGTTTTACATGTTACGCGTATTTTGATGTGACATACATTGTATTCGCTATAGTTGATGCTTGAATATCCCAAAACGTTGCGACCAAATTCATGGTCGGAAATTGCGAAAGGAAATTGAAAAGAAAGAGAAAGACGTCGCATATGCAGGATAATATCAAAATAAAAAACTGAGCATATGCGTATGGCGAGCAAGGTCTTACACTAGACTTTAAAATTGCCTGGTTTGATTTTACTTCCTCACGGTTGTTGGGCTAGCATTACGACCGGCTCGATGGTGTCCGAATAGATGAACCAGAAGTATTGGTAACTTATCCAGATAATGCCGTGATATAACAGTAGAAACTACCGAAAACGGCGTTAACACCATGCAAACAATGATGTCAGATACACGGTTATTTTATTCTATTTTGTACAGCGATGTAGTGCGATTTCCGGGTTAGAAATTGTAGGTAAGAGAAGTTCTGATGGCGATAAACGAAATACTGACATAACCACATGTTTCGAATGTTGCCATGGAAACATGTGTAACAATCACGGATGCTCTAAATCAGGTAACATATACATAATCCTGACCTTTCTGTAAATAGAGGATATTTCATGAATGTTTATTTATTATCACTTTTAATAAACGAGTTTACTAAGTATGGTATGCCGCGACAAAGATGAATCTTCCATGTTGAAAATTGGACAACTTCATTTTTCGTCCAACAGGAAATTTGGTAAAATTTAATGTCTAAGTAGATAAAAAACAATGCAGATTTCAGGAGAGACAGCTCGTTGTGACCTATCTCATCTGAATCAGCCTTTGGCATCGAGAGGGTTAACTGTTTACAGAAGCACAAATCCATACGTCGCCGTACATGTATTACATTATTTCGACATCATTATTAGTCTTATGAAATAAAAAAATCTAAAACTGAACTTGTTTAACTGTATAATGCAATTTCTTACAACAACTCATTAGCAATTCCAAGAGAGCAGCGTGGCCCTTACTGCTACAAGTGTGACCTGATTGCAAAACCAGACGATTGTGATGAACTGACAATATGTGCTACAGATCAGGTGAGCCATTCTGTAGAACTCGTGATCTGGGACGTGTTCCATGTTAATGATCTCAATTTGTTATTGGAATGACTTAGGCCAGAGACATATAGATACATAAATGAGCCATTCCGCGAGAAAACCAACAATGTGCACTCTGCGTAAAGTATCGATCTGTATCAGCCTAAGCATGCCGCGCAGGCTACCCCGGACAGACGCGTTTCGCCTCCTGTGGATTTTCTGCTCCAGGAATCGTTACTCTATACCTCTATCCCCCTGAGACGGAATCTGTCGGCCCGGATCTGGGTCGATACATTACGCAGAGTCCATAATGTTGGTTTTCACGTGGAACGGCTCATACTTATATGTCTCTACTTAGACTTCACTCTGGGTGCGTAGAAGAATCATCTCAGTCAGACGCTTGTTGAACGTATATGAATCACGTTGACGCTTCTATGTAGATATTTCTTTTTGGCCTGGGGCTTTAGCCCCTGGTCATAGAAGTAATACCATTTTTTTCGGAGTTGGCAGCATGCCAATTGCTGTTAGCACCAAACAACGGGAGAAAAATAGTTCATCATGAATTCAACAAAACTGCATTTAAAAGGTTAGGACCTCCCCCATAAATATCATTTTAATGTTGTTGGAACATCAGTGAAAAACTTAAGGCGTGAGTACGCCAATATAAGTTTAAGAAATGTTTTAGAAATTAATGCCCCGAGAGGTCAAATATGGACGCTTGTTAACATTATTAACGTGCGTCGAAAAAGTAATGGTAAACAAAGAAAAAGCGTGGCAAATGTAGTGGCGGATTTAGCGGGGGCACATAGGGCCCGTGCCCGAATCCCCCACCACACGACATCCCGACCCGATCGGGCATCATACATATCTGGCGAGCGCCGTGCCAAATTCGCCGCTCAGAACCCGGCCGGACATCGACCGGTGAAAGGCGGCGTCTGGCCAACCATCCAATGTGTCTCGCAGGTTATAAACGCCGGGTCATCGCATCATTAATCGGATTCCAGTCGCGCTCTTCACACAGAAGGTAGCACTTTAACACACAGTTTATCACAAAAGTGTCAGAGTAACAGTACTACAAGATGCCCTATAAAAGAAGGGAGGACTGTAGGAGAAGGAGAGTGCAGTACCCACAAGATAGGGAGAGTGGCAGTAAAGGGAATGAAGACCTCTCCTCTTCAGCCACCAATGCACCAATAACTAAGTTTTAGAGGTATTGTGCAAACGCAAACCTCTCCCCCAATCGTGCTGTGCAGGTGCCCGCAAGTGCTGTGGAGGTATCAAGGATTTTCGTTAGAATGCTTGTCTTAATGATATCTAAGTTAAGTTAGAATATGGGTCATATTGGGTCAGAAACTAGGTCACTAGGCCAAATTGAAGGGAAATCTTGTTAACATAATGGAGGCTGCATATGGAATCTTTGTCAGAATAATTGTGTTGATGAGTTTTGCATATTTCAAACACTTTCTCTCAGTCTAGTACATGGTTTAGAGAACTATTTCAACTTGATGGAATGTTATTTAACATTGACATACTTCTCAATATAATAATGCAGAAACTTCAAAATATTCTTCCTAAACCTGCTGTCAAATTTCCCTTTGATTCATCATGTCTTAAATGTGTATACTTTTGAGCTCTTGCAATCAGGTGAGCGATATAGTGCCAACAAGGTCCTTCTGTTTTCAAATTGGCAGTTTAATAATAGTTACTATGTTTGACATGATCTTTCAACTTCATATAAATATAAGCTGCAATTGTTATTTCCTTTTACATTTCCCCTACTTTTCCAACATTCCAGCAGCCCCCAGGCCGTCAGCACTGCAGCGCTTTGATTTAAAAGCTTAATCAGTATGCGTGTTTGCATATAGATATATTTTCTATATGTATAAATGTATGTATGAGGATGTATATGTAAGTATATGGGTATTTATGTGTCTGTATATGTGTGTATGCATATATGTATATGTAAGTGTTTATATGAATGTACTTATGTGTGTATGAATTAATGAATATAGAGATATAGTTGAAGGCCATATGCTAGATCAGATTATAGATTTGTTGACTGTGGAAAATGGTTTTACTTATAATTTGACACAGCTCGTGATTAATTGAGTGACAAGAAAAATGTTATGAGAGAAAGATAGTATACCTAATACCTCCTGGTTCTGTTTACGTTGATTATCCTTATCATTATATTTTCACACACCCTTCTCGTCACGCACTTTGCCGCTTGCAAAAATATGCCATTGCCATTTGGTGATACATATATATGCATATTCACCGGTAGCTTGCATAGATATGCCATTGCCAATGCCATTTGGTGATATATGAGTGACCTCTAAATTGACGCCTGCTTGTCATGTACACTTTTAATTTCTAATATATATATATATAATTTCAGTGGTCATGAAAAGGTGAACTATCCCCGTGATATAACTGAAACAATGTTGAAAACGGCGTAAATAAACCCCAATAAATCGGTCGCCATAGAATCACATATAGTTCTTTGACTATTCAGTCACGTGACGACGATATTTCACTGTAAAAAAGTAATACCGATGTTTTAAAATGGCTATATATAGAATCGGCGGAAATAATATCGACCGTCAATAAAGCTAAAATAAAAGCCTCCGCAAATCAAATTTCAGAATAGCAAATGCGACATATTTTCACACATCAGCGCCGTAATTCGAATCTGCCTCGAATGAATGAAGTCCCTGCTAAATGTTTTGGATATCTGCATCTCTAACCAATATGGGAACTATTGCATGTGCATCACATGACCGAAACACTACCTAAAGTATTGGAATATTTACTATTTGGTGTATGGCCTATTGCCAAGCGAGTTTGGCACACGTGGTCCTATTTGATAGTGTCGTGTTTCGTTTGCAGCATTGTTTGATACATGTACCAGAAGAGTATCAGAATTTTCCTGTCCCATTATACAGAGCTGAATGTGAATCAAATGACGTAAATGTTAAACGTTTTAATACATCTCTCCCTTCCCCACATTTTGAGAGATAGCGCTTTGTAGACATATTTCTGCCTATTCCAGAGAGAGAGAGAGAGAGAGAGAGAGAGAGAGAGAGAGAGAGAGAGAGAGAGAGAGAGA